>JXCR01099056.1:7694-32225 GCA_002079205.1 Phalaenopsis hybrid cultivar
TGACATAAATATGCCCTTGCAATACCATCTTTTCCTCTTCCCCCTTCTTCATATTCACTTAATCCTCCTTTCTTCTCATTGATTTTGTGCTGAAATCCCTTATGGAAAACCACAAACCAAGTTTGACGCTTTCAATGCAAATTTATTTCATGTTATGTCTACCAAAAACAAAATAAATACACAAATTCATGACAGACATCAAAATTGAAATAAGAGAAAGAAAATGAATTTCTATAATATCTCTAAGGAGGGTTTCAAACTTATCATTTCTCTCTGAAGTAAGTTATTAAACAAATATTTCATCTCTCCCAATCCATTCAAATTTAATTTATAGTGTTTTATTTTAAATTGATTGTTTTGATGTGTAGAATTTTTATAAAAATAATTTGGTTAAATACTAAGGAGTACAGAATTTGTGGTACATTTTAAAAATTGTTGAACTTTACCTAGTTTTCAAAATTTTGAGTGTTACATTATTAACCTATGCTATATTTTAAATATTAGTAGATCATCACTAAATGCAAATTATGATGAATGAAATGCAAAAAAGTAGAGAAATTCAACACACAATAAAGTTCATTCATTGATTTAAATTATAACTATAAATTTAAAAGCAATGCGTCATAGCCTATTATAATTTTACAATTCACAAATACAAAGCATTTCATTTCAACAAATTATAAAAGTACACACAAATTACAATAAGAAGATAACAAAAAGGAAAGTAAAACTAGGAAATCAAATGAATTTGAAATGAAATTGTCCTTCCCAAGTACTCTTCCTCCTCTTTTTGTCTCTTGGCTCCAATAGGCACTCACACATTATTACACTCACTCTAGCTCTCATTCTCTACTCTCATATATCTTTCAACCTTATTTGTCACTCTAGGACATCAAGTTAAGTAAGTTCATGCACTCCAATTGTCCTCCCCACCCCCTCTTCAAAATTTGAATTTCAACACAAGGTCTCTATCATTTGATTCTTTTATTTATTTTAGAGTCAAAGATGTTGTGGCACTCCAAATGGTTGCACTAATGTGTTGAATTTGAGTGTCTGGGCTTTAATCACATTGAAAACTTCATGTTAGGAGATCTCTGTATGACACGTAGGCACTGGGCATAAAGTTGAGGAGCTCTAGTAAAATTGACCAAAATCTTCTTGATTTTTCCTTAGAGATTTTCATACGCATAAACATACATTTTTATGCATTATTTTTCTCACTCAACACGCATAAACAATCAAGATGCTACTGAGAAGTTGAAATTGAATGACAGTGTTGAATGAGAATACAAGTTGTTTTAGATGATCTGAATAAATTGTAAACCAATATCATAGGGTTTGTTTTTGGTCTTAGAATGTTTTCGAATGATGACCTTTAAATATTGAGGGCATTTAAAACTTTGAATTTAGGAGTGAGCATAAGGGGTGATGTAGGTGAAGCTATGGGGGAGTTTTGTGAGTTGGTTATCTAAACTATGGTAAGAAAAGATATCCACATTGAGCACAATATGAGAGGAGACATCAGTTTTGTTAGAGATGGGATAATGTTGTTTGTAGCTTTTTCACGTTAAAGATGCATCAAATAGACTTGAGAACTAAACTGTGAACAAATAAGGGCGTAGCTAGGATAGACATTATCAACCAAAAAAATTAAGTATGAATGTGAGTGTGATCTATGACAAATGAGTTACCATATGATTTGTTTTCCATGCTTATCTTTGGAAAATTATTATGATATCGGAAGCAATTAAAAGTGCGCGACCATAACTATTGAGATAGTTAGGGCTTTATCATCAATGTTACGCTATTTCAATAAGATGATAATGTTTGTGTTTGACAATGTCATTTTATTTAGGAATATATGGATATTTGTATTATGAAGGACACCCCAATGAGAGAAGAAGGGTTGAATATTAGAATTAGTATACTTACTACTACCTCTATCAGAGTAAAATTCTGAGCAAATTATTGATTTGTCTTTCTGCCTACTTAAAAAAAGTAATGAATTTAAATACAATTTTAGATTTATTTTTTCAAACAAAATGTCATACAGAAGCATGCAAAGCTTTCTAAATTTGAAAGGATCTCAATACTTTCATGACAAAACATGTGTTTTACAATTAGACTCTCTTATTGACCTTCACATATTCAATGCAATCGTAGAAAATTTCATATTTAACTTTATGTTAGAGCCAAAAATTAGCTATCGATATGAAACATATTTGCATCATTGATCTTGAATAAATCTCTAACTTTCATGGTAATTAATTGCACATGCCAATCATGCATTTCACCATGGATGAGATGAATTGATTAAAATGGTAAAGATTTTGAAGAAAAATAATGATTTCAGCATTAGTCATTCTTCAAAAAAATTTGTTCGTACATATGAAATTTATCATAGTAAATTGAATATCCGAGTATTACTATCAAAGTAGAGTTATATATATATATATATATAGTGATAGACAATTTTATTATGTAAATAAAATAATATAAAACAATAAAATTTTCACTATATTTTTTCTTAAATATTGTTTAAAAGGATTTATTGGAGGGGGAAAAATTATAAAATGAATTAGTCATTAATAATTGGTAATTTATTTTAATATTAAAAAATTATGATGATCATTTATTAAATTGTTAAATTGGTCTTATATCGGCCCCTGATTTCCTATAATCTGTATGAACCCTTCGCGGCCTTCCAGCATCAGCAGATTCGTCTCCAACGATTCAAGTATTTTGAATCGAGAGGTTTATATTCAGGGAATCTGGAAGAGGGAGGAAGGGAGGGTGGCGGCAGTCGTACAGCATGGGCTCTTCTAAGCGCACAATTTCCCAGCAAGCATTCGAGGCTATGGTGGCTGAGAACATGGAAGATCTCGGTATGGATCCCGATGAGGCCCTCCAAGATGCCCTTCAAACCCTAACTCTCCAGGGCGTCGACCTCTCCGGTCAGCATATCTTCTCTTTCCTTCCATTTGAGTTTGAATGAATGTCACGGCATGAGGCAACTTTGCCAGCCAATTTTTATTTGTTTCCTTGATAATCTCTACTTGCTAAGTCGCCAGTGATAAACCGAATCATTTTTTTTCTCCAGCAATTTGTTCTGAATTGGAGTGTGAGAAAATTCTTTAGATTTTGGGTTTAAAGTTTGNTTCCATTTGAGTTTGAATGAATGTCACGGCATGAGGCAACTTTGCCAGCCAATTTTTATTTGTTTCTTTGATAATCTCTACTCGCTAAGTCGCCAGTGATAAACCGAATAATTTTTTTCTCCAGCAATTTGTTCTGAATTGGAGTGTGAGAAAATTCTTTAGATTTTGGGTTTAAAGTTTGCACATAATGTGGTTGACGCCAAACGGATCTTCTCTTCCCCCACCTACATAAGGAAATTTTTGTTGTTTTTTATTGCTTACGAAATTATCCATGCACGGTGATATACCATCCATCGAGTGCATGAGTTTTACCTGTTTTTATGGTCATCTTAAATGGATTATGTTTTTGATGATCTTTCCTTCTACAATTGTTCAGGGATTATTAAGTGTGTTCCTGGANGTACCATCCATCGAGTGCATGAGTTTTGCCTGTTTTTATGGTCATCTTAAATGGATTATGTTTTTGATGATCTTTCCTTCTACAAGTGTTCAGGGATTATTAAGTGTGTTCCTGGAGTAACTAGTGCAAAGGATGACCCTGTCATGCAATTGCTGGACGGCATTAGGAGCACGTTTTTGTCAAAATTGGAAGACAGAAAGGGTGGTGTGCTTGAGGAGACTGCAGATCTAGAGGAGATCGCTAGGATGCTTGACAAGCTTTATGATCTGTGCAACGTAGAAGGCAACAATGCTGCCATTGTAACTAAGAACGGAGGGGTGGAACTTCTAACTTCAGTATGTGGCTTTCTTTACGGTGGATTGGAGAGGCCTCTGGTTTCGGCCTTGAGGGCTTTGAGCTCTATTCTTCAGGGTGAGATGCCTTTAGCTTTTGATTTGTTTAGAAGAAGTATCATACATTTGTTATGAAGTATAGCTGTTTGATGGATTTGTTGGTTTTTGTTGCATTTTTGGTACTTCATAATCTGGTATTCCTTAATTTTTATATTCATATTTTTTATGTTTGACTGTCTGCTCCTTCATGTCAAGTAGATTATTTTCTTTGAAGGAACACATCCATGATCAGAATTACTGGGAATGTAATGCTATTTAATTAGAAAGTATCATCTTATTAGCTGATCTTTTAAGTAGTTATTATAATTCCGGAGCTATATTTCTATTGATAAGTTTACAGTACTGCATTCGTTTCAACATAAACTTTAGTTTTATACTTTACAAAGGTTGTTTTATCCCACAGATGTTCAGAGCACTGACACATTTGGTAAAAGTGGCGGCCCTAAAATTGTTGTGGATATTCTTGAAGAAGGCTTCCAAAATTCTAAAATACTAGACAATGGGTTTTCTGTCATTGCTGCTGCTTCTATTGGCAATGAAGTCATCAAGGAATCATTCATGGAACTAAAAGTTGACGAGCTTTTTGTAAAGATTTTTAGAGAACAGAAAAATTGCTGCCCACAAAGCATATATGATGCCATACGCATCCTTTTAACTCCTGATGATAAGAGAGTCGTAGCTTCTCAAGTATGTTTATGCAAATATATTCAGCCTTTTCTTTTAACAATTTAAATTATGATATATTTCTTTCTATATTTACATGCTCATCTATTGCTTTTTAATCTAACACGAAATTAACTTCTTAAAGTTTCCTGGGATCATGATCTATCAGATTACCTTGTTAACCGGCTAGGCACATTCCTTATTTCCATTTAATTAAGTTTTTTGAAAGTTGTTTGAACTTGCCAATAAGAACATTTTGTCGGGATAATGAAAGTGAGTTTAGTTTTTTGTCAGTTAAATGAGTGTGAGATTTGGTTGCTAGTCTCGTAGTATACTAGATCAAACAAGCACAGCTTACATGAAAGCATGTGGTTATTTTTCAGATATTTGTCCAATCTTATTTACCAACAATAAACCTCTCACTTCCACGTTTTATACGGAAGGACCACATGTGATGACAATTGGGGCAGCAAAAGAGAAAATCATGCTGGACTTTTGGTACTTTAATTGTTGGAAATGGTAGAATCTAGTGTGGAGAAACAATAAAGTTGCGGGGAAAGAGAAATGAATGAATGCTTCAAGGAGAGGGAAGCAACGGTGAAAAGATGGAAAGATTCTCGTGACTAGGAAATGAAACAAGAAATTGATCCTTATATAGTGGTACTAAAGAGAGACCGTATTTTAGTACCATAATTAACTATCCTCATTACTGCCTTTGACTTGCAATGTGTTATAGCTGCGTTAATATAATGAACAATCTGTTATAATATAAAATAATAAAATGAATACTTTTAAAATGTGCATTACTTTCTAGTATGTTGGATGATGCTAAGATGCACAACTAGCATAAAACAACCTTGAATAATGATGTGATTTTGTTTAGCTTGAATGATTAAGGTTTAGAATATTGAGAAGCTTTTAAAGTGCAAAAAATATATGAGTGATAGTCCATGAAGAAAAAAACATGAAAAAATTGACAGGGGTGAATATGAAAGGTTAATCAAATATGAAGTTATAATACAAACAGAAACTTTTGGAGCTTATGAGATTATGTCAAAGACACATAAAATTATTTTTATGTGTAAACTTCAGGATTTCAAGATTAAGATGTCCATAAAGAAGCAAATTTTATTTGGGATAAAGTAACAAACACTGTTAAACAAGTGACAAAAGATGTCTTTGGAGAATCGAAAGAATAAATTTCTATAAATAAAAATAGTTGGTGGCGGAATAATAATGTGCATGAAATATAAAATGTAAGAATTTATGTTACAAAAATTAGTTTAAATGTAAAAATTTAGAGAATTGAGAAAAATATAAAATGATCCGTAGGAAGTCTAAGAGAATAATCTTTGACGCTAAAAACTTTGTTTTTAATGATATTTATAATAGATAAGATACTTAAGAAGTTAATATATATATATAAACTAGCCAAACAAAGAGAGAAGAAATGTAAAGTTTTAACTCAAGTAAAGTGTATTAAAGATGAAAATAAAAAAGTGTTTCTCTTAGTAAAAGACATTTAAAATTGGTGGGTAAATTATTTGATAAATTTTTTAATGAAGTTTCTGAAAAAATGATCTACCTTAGTGATCTTAATATCATCAAAAATAATAAATATTCCATTTTCACCCTCACATTAGTAAAAAAGAAGTTGAGGAGGCTTTAAAGAAAACCTAGGAGATTTGGGAGTTTCTTGACTTACTGAACTCTTTAATATTATTTTAAAAACTAAAAAGATGACTGAGGAGTGGAAAAATGATATTTTGGTCCCCATTTTTAAGAATAAAGGGGGGCGCAAGAGTGTGCAAATTATAGATGAATTAAGTCGATGTGTTGCACTTTAAATTATGGGTGATTGAACATAGGTTAAAAAGTATTAAAAAATTTCTCATAATCAATTTATATTTATGCCGTGCAAGTCTTCTATGGAAGCTATGCATTTATTGAGAGGTTGGATGTAGAAGTTTATAGATAATAAGGAGAATCTGCATATGATTTTTATTGATTTAGAAAAAGCTCACGATAAGGTTTCAAGAGATATCCTTTGGAGAGTTCTAGAGAAGAAAGGAGTTGATATGACATATATTCAAGTCGTTAAAGATATGTATACTAGAGCTGTTAGTTGTGTTCGAACGAAAGGAGGATTGACCAAATATTTTCCTATTTCAGTTTGATTACATCTTATTGCTTTAGTTATGGACGCTCTTACTGGACATTTAGAGGAGGATTTACCTTGGTGTATGTTTTTCGTTTACTGGACATTTAGAGGATGATATCCTTCTCGTGGATAAGACTAGAGAAAAAACTCATGAAAAGCTTGAATTATGGAGGTCTACATTGGAGTCTAAGGACCTTCGTTTGAATAGAACTAAAACAGAATACATGAAATGTAATTTTAGTAGTAGGAGCTCTAATGAAAGTGTTGCAACTATGTGTGATCAAATGATTAAAAACTGTAAACGCTTTGGATATCTCGGGTCTATTGTTCAAACTGATGGTAATATAGATTGGGATGTTATTAGTAGAATTCAAGTTAGTTGGTTGAAGTGGAGGAATGCTTCGGGCCTATTGTGTGATAGAAAAGTACCACTTACCTGAAGGAAAAGTTTTATAAGATGGTTGGGAGACCTGCAATGCTCTATGGCGCTGAATCTTGGCATTTAAAAGTGAAGCATAAAACTAAGTTAAGTGTTGCCGATATGAGAATGCTTAGGTGGGTGAGCGGCTTTACACAGAGACAAAACGCGAAATGAATATATTTGTGATAGGGTTGGTGTAGCTCTAGTGGTGGACAAAATTAGAGAGAGTCGTCTTAGATGGTTCTGGTCACATTAAACGTTGATCATCTGATGATCCGATTAGAAGAGTAGATGTTTTAGATTCGACTTATGTTGAAAAAGGCAAAGGTAGACCTAGAAAGACTTGGGCATATTGTATAAAAAATGATCTTAAGTTATTAGAATTAAATGAAAATATGACCCTCAATAGGATGCAATAGAGAAAAATGATTCATGTAGCCGACCCCACTTAGTGAGATAAAAGTTTGTTGTTGTTGTTGTTGTATGAGATTATGTGAAAGATTAAATTCAGAGGCATCTTAGAAGTTTCTGTTGTGTTGTTTATCCATGGCGTGGGGAGTTGTGTTACTAATGAAAAAGATGAGGGGAATCAGCCATTGGACTTAGTGGGGGATTTTGTGAAGTATAAAGTGATCATGAGAATATGAAGGGTTAAGCAGACTTTATGCATGACTAAAATGGAGCTTAACCAAGTTTCGACTAAGTTGATCATACTTTTAAGTTCTTTGATCAGAAGTCAAAGATTCAATTGGGAGGTGAGGGTTTGGTTTGATAATGGGTTTGTATTATATTAGCAGATTTGGTGAAGTTTGGACTAATGTGTATTTAAGTATTGGCTAGGGTTGGGGTTGAGACTTAATTTTTTGGAAATTGAAATGTTTATAATGGGAATTCAAAGAGGGTGCCTTGAAAATAGTTTTAGGGATAGAGAGGAAAAAAAAATGAACAAATTATATTATTCATGTCTTAAATGAAGAAGTTATGACTAACATTGAGGCAATGTAAAATATATATTTCTATAAAAAAGAGCATAGGTCTAATATTTTGAAAATTTTTCAAAGTTCAAAGTAGAAATAAATTTATAGCGTCCTTAAATTTTGACGGGCATTTTACATAGAGATAAGATCACACCTTAACAATTTTAATCAAAATACAATTCTTTTGATATTTTTAAATTTTAAAAGTAAGAATTCATTAAAAAAAACAATTTAGATATCATTTTTTAGCACAAAAAAGTTGAGACCGAATTATAAAAAATTGCTCTAATGTTAAGTTAGAGAAATAAAAAAAAGGTTGGAGAAGAAGCTGATTAGAATGGAGAGATAAAGGTGCCTAACATGAAAGATATTGAGGAGGAAGCTCACAACACACCACTAAAGAACTATTCTCTTCATGCCAGCTACTAATTGTCACTACCACCCAAGGAGAGGGAAAAGCTTGGAGATCCTTGACGGGAGTTCATCCATGAAGGCTTACAAGCTTCTATTCCTCATTTTTTCATTCAGCATAATTCAAAGCTTTGGTCAATTATTTATAGTAAGATGTTAAGTAGGGTTCACCTTTACACCTAAGAGTGTGTTTGGGGTGGTTGCTCCTTTTCCAAGAAGTAGGTGTTGTTTGAAAGCTGCTAATGGAAAAATAAGAGTCTATTTGGATAATCTACTGTGCTGCAGTTGTTTCTAATAAAAAAAATACTATTTTGTCTTTATATATGTAATGCATCAGAATAAATGTAGTTTTTCATAATAATTACACCAGAATAGCAAAAACAATCTTGCTTCAAAAAAAACTTTATTGGAGTACAAAATACAATAATATATAAAAAAATGATTAATCATTTCATGCATATAATTACAATAACGAGGATCACTAAAATAATCAGCAGTCCTAGAATGATGTTTGTTTTCATTTTTTGACAATCAAGTCTTTAGGATAATCTTCTCTTCATGACAACATCTCCTGATTTGATCACTGTCTGAAGCGTACTCATTCGTGTCATCAATCCAAAGAAGATAATTGCAATATTTAGGTGTCATGTTTTTGGGGGACAACAGTAAAATCTCTTCACATAGCTATCTTCTCTTCTTGATTTGTTAATCAATACACTGCATGCCACATAGACAGAATGGTACTCTCGAAATACCTGATGCTCTTGACTCATGTTTCATGTGATTGTAATACACTATTGCTTCAATTGACAAAAAATTGTAGATATGCGACAAAAACATTAAAAAAATGAAAGTTTTATAATAAAATCAAAGCGTAGGAAGGACACATCAAGAAAACCTTAATACAAAATGCTACAAAGATTTAGAAAATATGCATCCATAAGTTCAACTTACAGCTGAAATAGAAATCAGTAGATGATGCTACATAAATACAGTTGATGCATCCAACAAAACATCTGTAATCTCTTATCTTAACCGGATCATATCATGGACGTCTTCTCCCTCGAATGTATTGTACTCATTCGTACAAAAGTTTATCAGAAAATGAATGTTCGACCCGATTTTGGAATGTTTCCTTAGAAATACAAGTAGGATCTGCATGTAAGGCCTTGAAATCAATATCTTCTCGAGATGAATGTCGTCGTATAAAATTATAGAGTTTTGTTGTAAAAAGTACCTTGACATATTTTTTTAAGGAGTGTCGGCACGTCTTGGTATGACCCACTTTTTTTTTTTCCATACTCTGAATGCTCTCTCGATAACCCTCCATAATGACGAGCGTCTCTTGTTGAAGATTTCATTCCTCCCTCCAATCACTTAGTCGTTGTGCTCAAAATCAGGAAGGTGATATCTCATGTGGGGAAATAGTTTCAAGTGGATATCTCAATTCAATGAGTTAATATTTTCTTGAATAAATAACATCATAAGTGCATATCTTAAAATGAAAATTTTCATGCAATGTCTTAAATGTACTAACCTTGGAGAGGAATTAAAAATTTGTATTCACGTTGTCGGGTTGTAAATTTAAACATTTGGCTAATGTGAGCACTTTTTTCCCATCCACCCATCACGAATGTAAAACAAATATTAAAATCACACTACTAAGATATTGTGTAGCAACCCACCATATGCATTCTTCTCATCATTGCTCACATGTGCATCATGTGTGTCGTCGATTGCTTCAATACATTTCTTTTTATAAAAAAACATGTTAGACCATTATTTTTTACTTTTTTAATGTATTAATGTTAGAATGGGAAGAGATACCAAATACCGTGAAGAACATCATGTATCTCGGATCACTATGAATTTCTTGCGGTGTTTGTGCAAAAAGCTAGGTTTAGGGATTTAACAACGTCGGTAGACAGTTTCACGAGAGATTCAACCCCGATGTCAAAATACGTGCTAATTGTCTCAATGGAGTGTTGGAAATGCTCCGAAGCAACACGAGTGGGCTTATTGTGTGACATAATAAGAAAAATTAATGACTATAACTTCTCAGGATAACTAAGCTAAATATAATAGTCATCAATCAATTGCAAATCAATTAAAAACTCGCTAATTATCTCCGTGCTTTGAAATTTTGTGAATAAGTGAAAGGACTAGATGCTTGGCAAGGATGGATTTTTTCTCATTGGAAAAGAGGAGCAGAATTGTCTTCAAAAGAAAATTTTGTTTATGTTGATTGTTTGTGAAATTTTATGAAAGAAATATGAAAGATAGTTGTGCAGAGAGGAAGACTTTTGTTGCATTCAAATCACAAATCACATTCGCAAAGAGTGTGAAGGTGGTGAAGGAGGCTTAACCTTCAGAGAGGATAAAAGGCGAGAAGTTTCAAAGGCCACTAGGTGCCACATGGGGAGACGGTGACAACTTCACAGGTGGGTCAACCGAGTTCTTTGAGAAGTCAAGGTAGAAGGTGCTATACGAAATGGCTTTGATGGAATAGATGATGCTAAAGAAATCTTGACATAGTGCAAAAGAAGAGATCGAGCACAACCACGAACATGAGAAATGTGCAAAATTCAACTCAAAACAAGAGAGAAGAAATGGGTGGTGCGTGGGGCTTTGCTAAGTTTTCTTGGAGATCCATAATGAACAAAACATCGATGTCATGAGAGGTCATCAACAGCATGAGCAACCCATGGAATCGTTTCACCAAAAAACCCTAAAAACCTTGAACATGTGTGAGATAGTCACGAAGAGTTATGCGCATGCAGTGACAAACGTTGGAAATGAAAGCATGTGTCGCAATCACTTGTGCCAGAGCTGTCCAAATTGACACACATCAAAGTCGATCACATCTCCCAGATGTTTACCTAGCTGAACCTTGCTCGGTGAACTTGACCGCAATCAGCTGCCCATGCAGCCAGGGCAAGACAATTGTGCGGCGAGAAAAGAAGCTCAGCCATACGAAATTGGCCGCAACCTCAGGGCACAATATGAAAAACATTAGTACTGATGAACTTCTACTATCATTTGACATTATCTTAGGCATTGTTGTTTGTGTGTGTTTCTGCTTTTGATAAATTTGGTTTAAAATGTTGTTGTTTGGACAAATGTTATTTTCTTTTTGTGGGGTAACTTTTTTGAAGCAATTTTTAGATTTTTCATGAAGTAGACCCCCCCCAAAAAAAAGGAAAAAAAAAAAAAAAAAGACATTACAAAAACACCATACATTGTTCCGGAAGCTAAGCAAGCAAAAAAAAAAAAAGAAATCTAGATTTTAAAATTTCATAAACTTTTTTTTTTAACCCAGCTAATTGTTATCTCATGTGGTTTTAAATTCTTATTTTCATGTATTTTTTTTCAGAGCTTCTTTTCAATTTTTTGAATAAATCTATATCATAGATCGTTATATTGATCGTTATGCCCTTGCATAATAACTGTTTCTTTAAATCTGTCATTTAATACTTTTTAAAGTATTCTTTTCGATTTTTTTAGTGTTTATATTTTATCTAAAATCCTGTTATCTTTGCATTTAATGAATCAAATTTGATCAAAAGTTGTACATCTTTTATTTTTTGCCTTGCTTATGCTACAAGTCAATACAAACTCAAGTATGTAGCTTATTAGCAATTCATTTTATTACATAAATCGTCGAAGATTGTAGGTTTTATTTTGCTTATTATTCCTTTTGCCATATTTCTTTCTTATNGTTTGGACAAATGTTATTTTCTTTTTGTGGGGTAACTTTTTTGAAGCAATTTTTAGCCATTTATTTTTCATAAAGTAGACCCCCAAAAAAAAAAAGGAAAGAAAAAAAAAGAAAAGAAAAGACATTACAAAAACACCATACATTGTTCCGGAAGCTAAGCAAGCAAAAAAAATAAAAAACCTAGATTTTTAAATTTCATAAACTTTTTTTTTTTAACCCAGCTAATTGTTATCTCATGTGGTTTTAAATTCTTATTTTCATGTATTTTTTTTCTTAGCTTCTTTTCAATTTTTTGAATAAATCTATATCATAGATCATTATACTCTTACATAATAACTGTTTCTTTAAATCTGGCATTTATTACTTTTTAAAGTATTCTTTTCAATTTTTTAGTGTTTATATTTTATCTAAAATCCTGTTATCTTTGCATTTAATGAATCAAATTTGATCAAAAGTTGTACATCTTTTATTTTTTGCCTTGCTTATGCTACAAATCAATACAAACTCAAGTATGTAGCTTATTGGCAATCCATCTTATTACATAAATCATCGAAGATTGTAGGTTTTATTTTGCTTATTATTCCTTTTGCCATATTTATTTCTTATAATCAATCTAAACTCTAGTAATATTTAATAATTCTTTGCCGTTGATAACCTTTTGTACCTTCTAAATTGACCATCAATTCTGTTTATTATTGTATAATTTATTTTTTGACTCATAAATATTTTATGAGAATCTTCTGAATAAAACTAGCCATTTCATCCCATATTAAAAGTTTCTTTGATAATAGCATTTTAGTTTGCCTCTCCCTTAACAACCCATCTTGAAAGATTGATAATTTCTCGTATAAATTTTAAGTAACGAAATTCTGAAATGAGAAGCGTTTTGGTTTTTTCTTTCATGCATCATGCTTATTACCGATATGATTATACAAATTGTTCGATATTAGTGTTGACTACTCATTTTGATTTTTTTCTTTTCTTATCAATATTACACATAATTATATGTCTTTTAGAATGACTGAAATTCAAAACCAGGTTTATGGATATGCTAGAAGGTTTGCTAAAGTTGGAATTGCAGATGCTCTTGTTGAAGCACTTCGTGATGGGCTGCGTTCTACTAGTTTTGTTTCAGCATGCATTACTCTGAAAGTTGTTGCTGTCAATGTGAGTTTTTTTGACAATCTTTATTTGAATTGCAAATTTTACAAAATTGTACTGCCCATGGTTACAACTTGCTCATCATTAACACAAAATGACAATACGTGTCACATTCTCAACCTCATTCTAACATTGATGATAGAATTTTTATTTTAATAATTATGCCTTTATATATCGGCATTTAGAAATAAGGTATCCGGTGAGATGAAACTGGAAATATAAGGTATAAATATGTCTGAAATATGATTTGTATTGAATAAATTTCATTCGATGATGTAGAGTTGGCCATGGTATGCATTGCAAATGTTACAGAAATTTTTTTGAATGGGGATAGTTGGAGGGAATTCACTTTCTTTTTAATTAGATTTTTCCCATCTCATTTCTTTATGAGACAGAACTCTTGCTCTCATATTTTTTTGACTGAGATGTGAATCTACTCTTTTTATTTAGGAATGATGGAACTTTATTTGTCTACAGGATGAAATTTGCCGTTCAATAGCTGGAAATGGTGGCATTGACATTATTCTTAGATGTATAGATGACTGTGATGAAGCTAGCTCTAAATCGGTTGCTAGAGCCTGTTGTTCTTTGCTATCTAAGGTACTCTTATATCATTAAGCAAAATTTCATTTTGCCAAGAGCTTATTTAATTGTTTGCAAATAGAAATTATATTTTAGAAAATGATAATTTTCACATAATTTGAGCATGAAATTAAAATTACCCCTTTTGATGAGAATTTGGAGAAGCTTCGTGATGTTTGAAATCATTGTCAGGGTTTAAGCGCATCCAACTAAAAAAGGATTTTAAAAATTTGATAGTTTTTCAAAACATGTTCCTGACTACAAGAAGCCCAATGAGCCCTAAATAGAGAAGTATATTGACTTATTTTAAACTGTGTTCTGCTTTAAGTTGGCAGGGAGTGATGAGAACAAGGGCGCTATTGTACAGAGAGGTGGTCTTGATAAACTAATGAATTTGTCCTTCAGATTTTCAGATGAGCCTTCTATATTGCTTGAGGTACCTTGGCATAATCATTCTATGCTGTTTGTCTTCTGGTTTGCCTAGTGGACATTATTTACATATCTAACACCTAAATCTTACTTTCACATTTATACACCCAAAACCTTCATATTACATCAAAAATACAATTACTTTAATTTTTAAAAAGTGAAATACATCTTTTCATACATTGGTAGAGTGTTGCATATATGTAAAAATTAAAGTTTTGGCATTAGATGTGTACATACATAGGGTTTGAGCGCTTTGTATGTAAATTATCCAACCTTCTCTTATTAATATAAATCAGTTAATTTATGTTGCAGATCATGTCAATTATTACCGTGCTTTCATTAAGATCCCCGGCAAATGCTGCACTATCAGTAGAAGCTGGGGCTGGAGATTTAGCAATCCAAGCAATGCAGAAGTTCCCCGCTGAGCATCAATTGCAGAGGCAATCTTGCTTCATGATCCGCAATCTGGTGGTTAGGAATCCTGAAAACCGGTATTTATATTAATATTCATGTTATTCATAATTCATATTTGTGATGGTTGAAGTACAACACAGGCTTTGAATTTAATCTTTGGAATTGGGATGTGATGTGAACTGTTATGCTGTAGGATTAATGCAAAATTGATTACCGTTATGTCTTATTTATCTTTACTTTTGCNGGATGTCCATGAAGAAGCAAATTTTATGTGGGATAAAGTAACAAATACTGTTAAACAAGTGACAAAAGATGTATTTGGAGAATCGAAAGAACAAATTTCTATAAATAAAAATAGTTGGTGGCGGAATAATAATGTGCATGAAATATAAATTGTAAGAATTTATGTTATAAAAATTAGTTTAAATGTAAAANATTATGATGTCCATGAAGAAGTAAATTTTATGTGGGATAAAGTAACAAACAGTGTTAAACAAGTGACAAAAGATGTACCTGGGGAATCGAAAGAATAAATTTCTATAAATAAAAATAGTTGGTGGTGGAATAATAATGTGCATGAAATATAAATTGTAAGAATTTATGTTATAAAAATTAGTTTAAATGTAAAAGCTTAGAGAATTGAGAAAAATATAAAATGATCAGTAGGAAGTCTAAGAGAACAATATTTGATGCTACNCTGAAGTACAACTCAGGCTTTGAATTTAATCTTTGGAATTGGGATGGGATGTGAACTGTTATGCTGTAGGATTAATGCAAAATTGATTACCGTTATGTCTTATTTATCTTTACTTTTGCAAATCTAATAAAATTGACATCTTATGATTGTGCACTGGCATTCTAACATGAATATAATTTGATAATTGTCCACCAATATTGTTGAAAGTTTATTTTTTCTATTTTTGTATTGATGTTTGTTGGATAAAAGATGCACACATTAGGTAAGCCTCATTATCTTTAACTCTTATAGGAGAAATATGAATGAAATATATGGAGTAATAGGTCAATTTCATTTCGTGGTAGCTTTCGATGGAAAGGTAGATTTTCGTATTTTAAATTTATTATGGTTTTTGTTTCTAGATTTGTTTCTTTCATTTATAGTGCTGTTTTTTCATGGGGCCATTTACATGCATAGCACACAATTCTTATGTATTTACATATCTCACACCTTAACTTTCTTGTTTACAGACATAACTCTCAAATCTTTAATACCACATGAAAATTAGTACTATTATCATTGAAAGTGAAATGCATCTTTTCGTGCATAGATTATGAAATTTTAGGTGTGAGATATGTAAATACACATGAATTGTGTGTAAACTTCCTTTTGTCATATGATTCTACCATTTGTGACACCTCTTGTGAATCAGTATTATAGTTCTAATTTGGCATTCTACATTGACAGGATTATTCTTCTTAGCGCCGGCATCGAAGAAGTGATAAGGAAAGCAAAGGGAAGTCACCACACCTGCAGGAATGCTGCCAGCGCTGCACTGCGGGACTTGGGTTTGGATGATTACAATGCATAGAATTCTATTAAAATTATATTTATTTTTTTGCATCAATATTTCATCGTAGTATAAACTACTTGTGTACTAGTGCTCTTGTTTGATTCTGCTTTTTAGGAAGTTTTGTCTACAAGGCAAACGCTTAGTGTAATCTGTTAATGGGGTGTTTGGGTGAGTTGAATTTGGATGGAAATGAAGTATTTATGCTTAATATATATTTTTTAGGATAATAACAGGCACATCACCCGAAACATTGATATTTAGAAATTAATCACCCAAGTGATATTTAAAACTACTGAATCGACGTATTTATTCATGTCAAGACAAACTATTGAGAATTTGATAAAAAGAAAATTATGGGTTGGGCATTTACCATTAATTTTGATATTAGAAAAATGGATGAGGAGGATGGTTGGTTTGTAAATAGCAAGTTTCGGGTGGTCTGTATGAAATTGCCCCTTTTTATATGTTAATCTGAAGCCAAGCGCACGGGTTGCTTTTTTTGGCGTTTGAGAGCAAGTATTGCACAATTTGTGTTCGGAGTCGAATGGTGGGCGTCATGTGTCAAGTGGGCCCACCACAATAGATTGGGATTGATCAATGTTAAAATTTGTGAGGTCCACCTGATATTCGACTCAGATGCATCTGGAGTCTTGACCTGATATTTTTTTTGTTTGAGAGGCCTTCGGAATAGGTTCCCGTAAAATAAACTGAGCATATTTTCATAAAATTTATTACCGTTTTTAAAATTAAAAAATATAAAGTAAAGGTATAATTAATTAAAATGTATACTGAGAGCATCCTAGTAAGCTCACTTTTTGTTTTTAGGGATTAATTGGCTTGTTTTTCTAGGACTCATCTATAGGCATAATGCGTAATATCTGTGATTTAAGATATTATTTTATGGTTATTGTTTTATAGGACTAATGTGATTGTTTGAAATTATAAAATATATTTTGAAAACTAATGGGGTAATTGAATTTTATAATTTAGTACGATGAGTTTAGAAAATAATATTAATTTTTTAATTTTTAAATTTGTAGAACTTAAAAATAAAAACCTGCTTAATGTGATGGTCTTTTTTTAGCATAAATATGAGAATAAATGATCAATGTAGAACACTGGATTTTGAATTTAAGCCATCAAAAATGCTAATTAAAGATTCTAAATAGGAAAAAAAGTTGTCATTGATGAGTTTAATAAATATAATATATGAGAAATTAATTAAAATTTATATTATGTTAATTGTAAAGTGAGTTTCATAGTTTTTATATTCTTCATAATTCAAAATTTAATAAGGATATCTTGAGGTCTTTTTTTAATAAAAATATCAACCCCTATATCATTGTTTTAACATGGCAATTGCACTCGTCTAACTCAATATAGCAAGTTTAATTTGGAGTGATGCATACAATTCCTGCTTAGGACTCTCGTTGGTATGAAAATTTTACATCCGGTCTCTGGATGTCTGGACAACGGCCCAGATGCAGCAAGGAGGGTGGATGTCCGATTTCTTCCCACCTCCACTGCATTCGGGCCGTTGTCTGGACATTTGCAGTCCGGATGTAAATTTTTTTTCCTTGTTAGTCTGCTTATTTAAGAAAGTTCAAACATGGTAAAAAAAAAAGATGACGACTCATAAGGTGTGTCGATATGATTATCAAAAGAACAATTTTAAAAAATAAATATTTTCTTAATATATATTAACATTTTCAATATTTTAATTCCAAAATTTAGAAATGGGCATAGTTGCCGACATGACCGGCGACTAAATGTGGATGTGATAGTTGAGTCATGTGGGTTATATGCAACAAATATTAGTGAAGGTTAAAATGCTACAAATTCATCATTGGTTGACTCATCCCAGAGGCCACATAGATTTAAGAGTTCCAGTGGATTCTTTCACCACAACACTAGCAAGGAATTCTACTCTAAATTTTAAGTGGAAAAATATGAAAGAAAAGAAGTATGTAGGGCAATTGGTAGATTTTGTTACTAAGCCGGATTGATATTGAATGTTGCCAATGACCCAAATTACATGCCTATGTTTGAAGCAGTTGCTAATTTTAGACTTGATTTTACTCCACCTACAATGCATGAATTGAGAACTTGGATACTCAAAGATGAGGTTGTTATAATCAATAAGATGTTAGAGGAGCATAAGAAGACATAGAGTAAATATGGGTACTCGATTATGTCAGACAATTGGATGTCAATCATGAAGGACGGAAATCAGACAAGTAAATTAGGAGTTTTCTATAGTCAGAAGCTTGCTTATTTTAAATTAGTTTCAATGTCTTTATTATGATTTATTTTTCTTTTAGCTGAATATTTAGATTAGGAATATATATTATTAAGTTACCTAAAATAGCTTAGACACTTTATTTTGTACCAAAAATAGATTGTAAGATTATTATTTAATGGAATGAAATCAAAGGGAAAAGAAATTGATCCAATTCAGTATTCAACCTATTTTTCTCAAAACTTTGACATGTTATCAGAGCAATTTTTTTGCTATAATCACCGATAATTGTTAGAGTATCGTCAATGCTCTCTTCTCGCCGGCCTTCTTGCACGGGAAGGGGCGAGCTATTTATTTGCCTTGATTCTCGCTCGTCTGCTTTGCCTAAAACCCTTGTCTTCTTCATTTGCGCTTCGTTTGGACTGTTCGCCTACTCAGTCAGCTCGCTCGACATCGATTGATCGGTCTCCTGGATAGTTGCGCTTGCTTCCACTGCTTCGCTTCATCGTCTACCTCAATTGTTTGGTCGATTAATTACATATTCAGTTCCGTTTATTGCGCTCTGCTCCCTCTACTTCATCTGCGTCATCTTCGATTAGTCCATCTGCCTCCTACCGTTATGTAAAAGAAAAACAGTCGAAGCTAGGAAATAATGTTGGAACGAGGCGAGGGAGGTAAGGGCTTGGGAAAGGGTGGAGCCAAACGCCACCGCAAGGTTCTCTGCGACAATATCTAGGGCACACCAAGCCAGTGATTCGACTCGCTCATCGCGGTGGCGTGAAGCGCATCAGTGGTCTGATATACGAGGAGACGTGAAGCGTGCTCAAGATCTTCCTTGAGAACGTCATCCGCGACGCTGTGACCTAAACCGAGCACTGTCGTTGGAATATCGTCACAACCATGGATGTTGTTTATGTCCTCAAATGTCAAGGTCACACCCTTTATGGCTTTGGCGGTTAGCTTTAGCTGTTTCTGGAATCATGTATATTTTAGGGATTAGGGCTCTCTATGAAATGTTTGTTGTTCTTCTCGTGAAAAACAATGTGGAAAAGAAGAATTATGTCTTGAAGAAAATAAGACTTGCTCAACAGACAGATAGATATATTAGAAATTTTTTCAAGTGCAAAATTCATTCATTGCGGAGTTTGAAGATTCTTGAGTTGAAAAGGGTTGTTATGTTTGAATGATTATTTGTCCGATTCAGATCTTCTTCGCTAAGCATCGCTGCTTCTATGGCATCTTCGACTGCTTCTTGTGCTTCGCTTTGTCTCTTAAGCTTGGGCTTCGGCACTCCTTAGATCGATGACTTCGGCTTTGACAAACCATAGATCTTAGGTTTCGATACTCTTGGGCTTCGACACTCAAGCTTCGATACTCAAGCTTCGACCCTCTTGGGATTCGACATTCTCAGGCTTCGACACTTACTGCTCGAGGATTTTTTGTCCTGGCAATGTTATCAGTTTCTTGTTGGCAAATTGATGTTTCTTGATCAGTCAACATCAATTTGAGGGGGATGTCAATCCGAAAGAACGAAAATCAGACAGCTAAATTAGGAGTTTTCTATAATTAGGAGCTTCGTTATTTAATTTATTTTCAATGTTTTTATTATGATTTATTTCCCTTTTAGTTGAATATTTTAATTAAGAATATATATTATTAAGTTACCTAAAATAGATTATGCACTTTATTTTATTCCTAAAATAGATTGTAAGATTATTATTTAATGGAATGAAAGCAAAGCGAAAAGACATCGAGCCTATTCAGTATTCAACCTGTTTTTCTCAAAACTTTGAAATTGGATTGATGAAAAAATTAAAACTTTGATTAATTTTCTTATGAATAGTCAAACTGTGACTTTTTACTTTAGAAATGTGGATGCTTTTAATGCTATAAAAGTTGTGAGTTACTATTTACTTATTTTTATGACCTGACCGAGGAAGTGGGGAAATAAATATGGTCTAAATTAAAACAGGTAATTAGTCAAATTATGTGAATGGGTGTAAGAAGATAATGGAGAAAAGACAACGTATTAATTGGGTGGTTATTGAAAAGACAACAAATTAAAAATTAATTATAATTTGTTAGTTAATGTAGAAATTAATTTGAACATTTTTGTTAATATATAGAGTAAATAATAATAAAATTTAATAAAATATTTAATAATAATATTATTATTTATAATAAAATAAATAAAATTAAAGTAGTAAACGCTTCTATATGGGAGAAATTATTTCATACGGAGTACGTACACAACTCTGCATGCGAACTCCAGTAATATACCGCCACGTGGAGGTTATTGTGAGGTTATTGATGTGAAATCACAGAGGTTATTGGGGGGAGGTTAATGCGGGGGTAATATAAGAGTTATTGAAATGAAACCACAGAGGTTATTGGATGGTTATTGGAGTGGAATCACGAATGTTATCGGGGGGTTATTGGGGGTAGGCCTGTCAAAATGCTCGTTGTTCGCGAACAGTTCGTGTTCGGCTCGTCCGGGAGTTCGTGTTCGATTCATTCAATAAACAAATGAGACAAACACGAATATATTTTTTTTTGTTCATTTTATAAACGAACCAAACACGAACGATCATTTATATGATCGTGTTCGAATCGTTATTGTTTGAAATATAAAATAATTTAAAATAATTATAAATAAAAAAATTATCATATTTTAAAAATTNGTTGGCTATTCGAGAAAAGATGGAAGAAAGGGGTGTGATCCCTGATGCAGCTGTCTATAATGTCTTGATGAATGGTCTTTTTAGGAAGGGCATGGTTTGTTCTGCTCAAAAGTTGCTTTCCGAGATGCTCGATCAGAATGTTATGCTGGATGAGTTTATTTATGCTACATTAATTGATGGCTTTTCTAGGAACGGGGATTTGAAAAATGCTTCAAAGATCTTTCAGTTAATGGAAGAAAAGGGTATCAGGCATAGCGTTGTTGTCTATAATGCCCTTATCAAAGGTCATTGTAAGGCAGGATTGTTGAATGAAGCTGTCATGTATATCAAAAGAATGAGGCAGGAAGGACATCTGCCAGATGCATTCACGTATACTACATTAATAGATGGCTATGCGAGGCAATACAATATGGATGGGGCTTTAAGGATTTTCGGCGAGATGGTAAAAAACGAGTGCAAACCAAATGTGGTTACTTATTCAGCATTAATTAGTGGATTTTGCAAGAGAGGTGATTTTGATGCTGCCATTTCTCACTTCAGGGAGATGCAATCTCGTGGTATTGTTCCTAATGCTGTAACATATAGCATACTTATCGGCGGTCTTTGTAAAATGGGGAAGGTTGTGAGTGCTGCCTATTTCTTTGANAAAGTGTATTAAAGATGAAAATAAAAAAGTGTTTTTCTTAGAAAAAGACATTCAAAATTTGTGGGTAAATTATTTGATAAAATTTTTAATGAAGTTTCTGAAAAAAATGATTTACCTTAGTGATCTTAATATCATCAACAATAATAAAATATTTCATTTTCACCGTCACATTAGTAAAAAAGAAGTTGAGGAGGCTTTAAAGAAAACCTAGGAGATTTGGGAGTTTCTTGACTTACTGAACTCTTTAATATTATTTTAAAAACTAAAAAGATGACTGAGGAGTGGAGAAATGATATTTTGGTCCCCATTTTTAAGAATAAAGGGGGTGCACAAGATTGTGCAATATATAGAGAAATTAAGTCGATGTGTCGTACTTTAAATTATGGGAGAGGGTGATTGAACATAGGTTAAGAAGTATTACAAAGATTTCTCATAATCAATTTATATTTATGTTGTGCAAGTCTTCTATGGAAGCTATACATTTATTGAGAGGTTGGATGTAGAAGTTTATAGAGAATAAGGAGAATCTGCATATGATTTTTATTGATTTAGAAAAGCTCACGATAAGGTTTCAAGAGATATCCTTTGGAGGGTTCTAGAGAAGAAAGGCGTTGATATGACTTATATTCAGGTCGTTAAAGATATGTATACTAGAGCTGTTAGTTGTGTTCGAACGAAAGGAGGATTGACCAAATATTTTCCTATTTCAGTTTGATTACATCTTATTGCTTTAGTTATGGACGCTCTTACTGGACATTTAGAGGAGGATTTACCTTGTTGTATGCTTTTCGTTTACTGGACATTTAGAGGATGATATCCTTCTCATGGATAAGGCTAGAGAAAAAACTCATGAAAAGCTTGAATTATGGAGGTCTACATTGGAGTCTAAGGACCTTCGTTTGAATAGAACTAAAACGGAATACATGGAATGTATTTTTAGTAGTAGGAGCTCTAATGAAAGTGTTGCAACTATGTGTGATCAAATGTTTAAAAACTGTAAATTCTTTGGATATCTTGGGTCTATTGTTCAAACTGATGGTGATATAGATTGGGATGTTATTAGTAGAATTCAAGTTGGTTGGTTGAAGTGGAGGAATGCTTTGGGCCTATTGTGTGATAGAAATGGTTACTTAGATTGAAAGGAAAATTTTATAAGAAGGTGGTGAGACCTGCAATGCTCTATGGCGCTGAACTTACCTGAAGGAAAAGTTTTATAAGATGGTTGGGAGACCTGCAATGCTTTATGGCGCTGAATCTTGGCATTTAAAAGTGAAGCATAAAACTAAGTTAAGTGCTGCCGTATGAGAATGCTTAGGTGGGTGAGCGTCTTTACACAGAGACAAAACGCGAAGTGAATATATCCGTGATAGGGTTGGTGTAGCTCTAGTGGTGGACAAAATTAGAGAGAGTCGTCTTAGATGATTTTGGTCACATTAAACGTTGACCATCTGATGATCCGATTAGAAGAGTAGATGTTTTAGATTCGACTTATGTTGAGAAAGACACCTAGAAATACTTGGGCATATTGTATAAAAAATGATCTTAAGTTATTACAATTAAATGAAAATATGACACTCAATAGGATGCAATGGAGGTAGAAAAAGGATTCATGTAACCGACCCCACTTAGTGAGATAAAAGTTTTTTGTTGTTGCTGTTGTATGAGATTATGTGAAAGATTAAATTCAGAGGCATTTTAGATGTTTTTGTTGTGTTGTTTATCCATGGTGTGGGGAGTTGTGTTATTAATGAAAAAGATGAGGGGAATCAGCCATTGGACTTAGTGGGGGATTTTGTGAAGTATAAAGTGATCATGAGAATATGAAGGGTCAAGCAGACTTTATGCGTCACTAAAATGGAGCTTAACCAAGTTTTGACTGAGTTGATCATACTTTTAAGTTCTTTGATCAGAAGTCAAAGATTCAATTGGGAGGTGAGGGTTTGGTTTGATAATGGGTTTGTATTATATTAGCAGATTTGGTGAAGTTTGGACTAATGTGTATTTAAGTATGGCTAGGGTTGGGTTGAGACTTAATTTTTTGGAAATTGAAATATTTATAATGGGAATTCAAAGAAGATGTCTTGAATATAGTTTTAGGGATAGAGAGGAAAAAAAAATGAAGAAATTATATTATTCATGTCTTAAATGAAGAAGTTATGACTAACATTGAGGCAATGTAAAATATATATTTCTATAAAAAAGAGCATAGAAGGTCTAATATTTTGAAAATTTTTCAAAGTAGAAATAAATTTATAGCGTCCTAAAATTTTGACGGGCATTTTACATAGAGATAAGATCGCACCATAACAATTTTAATCAAAATACAATTCTTTTGATATTTTTAAATTTTAAAAGTAAGAATTCATAAAAAAAAGCAATTTAGATATCATTTTTTAGTACAAAAAAGTTGAGACCTAATTATAAAAAATTGCTCTAATATCAAGTTAGAGAAATAAAAAAAATGTTGGAGAAGAAGCTGATTAGAATGGAGAGATAAAGGTGCCTAACATGAAAGATATTGAGGAGGAAGCTCACAACACACCACTAAA
>JXCR01099056.1:47254-68083 GCA_002079205.1 Phalaenopsis hybrid cultivar
TGTAACATATAGCATACTTATCGGCGGTCTTTGTAAAATGGGGAAGATTGTGAGTGCTGCCTATTTCTTTGAAGAGATGCTGTGCAGTAAATGTTTTCCTAATAATTTTACATTTCGTTATCTAATTAGTGGTCTCATTAGTTGCTGGAAGGATATAAATTTTGTTGTTGAAAGGTGTCAGGGTGTAAAAACTGAGCTCAAAATGATAGATATGTTTAAGAATATGATTTCAGACGGATGGGATCATAGGACTGCTGCATATAATGCTATAATATTCTGCCTTTGCAAACACCAAATGCTTTTGAAGGCATTAGAAGTGCGAGATCAGATGATAAAACAAGCCTGCTTTCCGGATTCCATCACAATTCTTCTCCTTCTCCATGTAATTTGTGCACTAGGAAAATCACATCATTGGAAGGACCTTTTGTCTTGTAATTTTGAACAGAAGGAACTTGAGGTTGTGCACAAATACACAAGCCTGTTAGATCAGAACCTAAATGAAGGAAAGTCGTCTGAAGCATCATGCATTTTGCAATCATTGCTTGAAGAGCAGCGGTGCTTTCCAGAGTTGAACTGCAGAATTACTGCTGCTTAAAATACATTTATTACAGAAGGGGCAATGAGTTGGCTTTCTTTTAGAAGTGAGGTTCTTTGCAGAACATTATTAGGAGTTTGAGATATAGTTGGTGGATGGAGAGCATATCTATGAGAATTTTAGCCTGTAAGCGCAGAACAGTTCAGAAAGGCTGGACAGGATTAGAAAGAGGGGAGAATTTGTAAGAAGTGATGCATGAGATGCTGGTGTGGCTTTTCTTATACCCAATGGCATTCAATTTCTTCACACGTATGCAAGATATTTGGGCTTCGAGACAAGAACTAAGTGTATGTATTTTCTATTTTTGTTTAATATCGGCTGTAAATTTGTTTGAAAGATATATTTATGTTATTATACTTTTGTTTCTTTTTTTATCTCTGTTAACCAACATTTCAGCATGGCTCAATATCTGGTGCGGAAATTTTATGTAACTAGTACGAAATATACTAGGTCAAGAGTCTAGGCTATTGCATGAAATAAATAGAGTAAATGGCGAATTAATTCATTGCTAACAGATACAATGAAGACAACAATTAGTAGGTTTGTTGTGTTGGGATGGAAGCTTGGGCTTCAATTGGTTGACAATCAAAATCACACCACAAAAAAATGATCAAACTGATTTGAGAAATCCTGAACAAAATATCGAATTGAAACACAAGAAAGTAATCTAAAAAAAACACACCCATGATTTAGCGTGAAAAAACTCGAGAACTGAAAGAAACTATGGAGCCACACCACACCAAAAATTTCACTTTGAAAGGAGAAATGTAAAGAAATTTACACCACTTGGATGTTCTCTTTACATCACTGAAACTTACAACAACTCAGTTCGAAATCCTCTCTTGATCGCACAAGAAAAATCACACGCTTAGAAATACCTCTTAAACTTCCCGCTCAACACGAGTAGTTCGAGAATTCTCCGCATTCGAGAGATTCACAAGAAAAAGTTCCATTGCTCCGAATGGAGGGTTTAAGAATCGAATCAGGAGATAACTGCCTTTGGCGTAATCATGCTGCTCCTCAGCGTAATTATTCCAACAATTTTGTTCTAGAACCTGGAATCGAAAAAGCCACAACGCAGGTACTCCACTACTTAGCGTAATCATGCCGTCCGACGTAGCTACACCCAATATTGGCGTGGCTACGCCAGTTTTGTGGCACAGGGGCACCATTTTTGCAACACCAGGTTTTCTTTGTCTCTGTCGTGGTTGCTGTTTCATCCTAAATAAATAAGACTCCTCACTCAACATGTTACGTGCTAAAAAATTTGTGGCGTTAGAATAATAGATTGATATTTTAGTGTTGCACGAAAATGCAACACATACAGAGATAAAAGAAATATTGAAATAGGAGGTACCATAGATTTTGCATGAAAGACCCAAAAAGAAAAAAATCTATAGAATCTGGCCTGATCAAAACAATCTACTATAAATTTCAAGTGACAGAGTTTCACTCTTTAGGTTTAGAATATGTGATTACAGAATTTTGAACGAGTTTGAAGATTAAGCGAATCAATCACAAGTCTGNGATCCCTGACGCAGCTGTCTATAATGTCTTGATGAATGGTCTTTTTAGGAAGGGCATGGTTTGTTCTGCTCAAAAGTTGCTTTCCGAGATGCTCGATCAGAATGTTATGCTGGATGAGTTTATTTATGCTACATTAATTGATGGCTTTTCTAGGAATGGGGATTTGAAAAATGCTTCAAAGGTCTTTCAGTTAATGGAAGAAAAGGGTATCAGGCATAGCGTTGTTGTCTATAATGCCCTCATCAAAGTTCATTGTAAGGCAGGATTGTTGAATGAAGCTGTCATGTGTATCAAAAGAATGAGGCAGGAAGGACATCTGCCNGTGTAAGAAGTGATACATGAGATGCTGGTGTGGCTTTTCTTATACCCAATGGCATTCAATTTCTTCACACGTATGCAAGATATTTGGGCTTCGAGACAAGAGCTAAGTGTTTGTATTTTCTATTTTTGTTTCATTTCTGCTGTAAATTTGTTTGAAAGATATATTTATGTTATTATACTTTTGTTTCTTTTCTTATCTCTGTTAACCAACATTTCAGCATGGCTCAATATCTAGTGCGGAAATTTTATGTAAGTAGTACGAAATATACTAGGTCAAGAGTCTAGGCTATTGTATGAAATAAATTGAGTAAATGGTGAATTAATACATTGCTAACAGATACAAGGAAGACAACAATTAGTAGGTTTGTTGAGTTGGGATGGAAACTTGGGCTTCAATTGGTTGACAATCAAAATGACACCACAGAAAAATGATCAAACTGATTTGAGAAATCCGGAACAAAATATCGAATAGAAACACAACAAAGTAATCTAAAAAAAACACACCCAAGATTTAGCGTGAAAAAACTCGATTACTGAAAGAAAACTATGGAGCCGCACCACACCAAAAATCTCACTATGAAAGGAGAAATGTAAAGAAATTTACACCACTTGGATGTTCTCTTTACATCACTAAAACTTATAACAACTCAGTTCGAAATCCTCTCTTGATCGCACAAGAAAGATCACACGCTTAGAAATACCTCTTAAACTTCCCGCTCAACATGAGTAGTTCGAGAATTCTCTGCATTCGAGAGATTCACAAGAAAAAGTTCCATCGCTCCGAATGGAGGGTTTAAGAATCGAATAAGGAGATAACTGCATTTGGCGTAATCGTGCTGCTTCTCAGCGTAATTATTCCAACCGTTTTGTTCCAGAACCTGCAATCGAAAAAGCCACGACGTAGGTACTCCACTACTTAGCGCAATCATGCCGTCCGACGTAGCTACGCCCAATATTGGCGTGGCTACGCCAGTCTTGTGGCACAGGGGCACCATTTTTGCAACACTAGGTTTTCTTTGTCTCTGTCGTGGTTGTTGTTTCATCCTAAATAAATCAGACTCTTCACTCAACATGTTGCGTGCTGAAAAATTTGTGGCGTTAGAATAATAGATTAATATTTTAGTGTTGCACGGAAATGCAACATATACAGAGATAAAAGAAATATTGAAATATGGTTTAGAATCTATAGAATCTTGCCTAATCAAAACAATCTATTATAAATTTCAGGTTATAGAGTTTCACTCTTTAGGTTTAGAATATTTGATTACAGAATTTTGAACGAGTTCGAAGATTAAGCGAATCAATCACAAGTCTGTAATTTAGAAACCAAGAAAATAGTTGAGCAACAACAACCACTATGGTGTTCGACAATGATTGCTTGTTTTTGCTAGCTTCGAGTTTTCTTCAAGAATGTGAACTTAGCTTTGCGCGCACTCATTCCCCCACCATTTTAAAATGCAATTCTATTTATATAGTTGTGGGAGGGTTTTTGTGGTAGATTTAATAAAATTTTGAAAAGATTCAATTTCACTGTAAGCATAATTAATTTTGAGATCATTTGATTTTTTAAATATTGCTCAAATCTTCTAATCTTAAATTAATATTTTCTTCAAAAAACTCAAATGTATGCATTAAATCACTTTTAGTGTCCTTGGGTTCACATTATCGAGATGTTCAATTTAGCTATAAATTCGCTAAAATTGAAGGATGAATGATCTTGAATTTAATTCCAAAAGTCTTCTTTATCCAATTTGCATCTAGATTTGTGCCTGATCAACTAAATTTTTTTGGTGACATATCAAGGTTCAAACACCTTTCCTTGGTGTTGTAGTCGGTGAACATACTGAGCAGGTTGGCTGGCTTCCTTTATTTTCTGCTTTGATTAGCCTTCCCTGTACAGGAAATTGTGAGTGTATTTTTACTGTGGCCTTTGCCTGTTTGAAACTGAGAAATTGAGAGGGAGAGAGAAAAAAGATAGGTATTGGGTGAAGAAAGGTATTGAAGTGGAATCACTCTCTTTTGATTTCTACTTGAAATTAACATCCCAAAATCGTCATCTATCCAGAGTGCACTTCAGTAATCCTTATTCTAATTTTTTTAAGATTTTAGAAGTGCTTGTGCTTCTCAAGTAGGTTTAGATATATGGTCTAAAGATAAATTCTGGAATTACTTAGAAAATTTAATATATATGATACCCCTTGAAGAAAAAATTTTTATTTGAGGATTTAAATGGACATGTCGGTAGAGTGGTAGAAGATTTCAGAAATATTCATGGCGGCTGTAGCTTTGGAGTAACTAATGAAGAAGGTAGAACCACTTTAGATTTTGCTTTAGCGTGTGATTTTGTTATTATTAATACTTTATTTAAGAAAAAAGATGAACATCTTATGAGAAGAAAAGATTGACGAGATTATAAAGATTGCAAGGTCATTCCAAGTTAGGATTTAAGTACCCAAAATCGATTATTAGTTATAGATTTTAAGTTGAATAGTTGTGAATTAAAAAATATTGGGACTTATCATCATAAAATTAGATGGGAGAAACCTAAAAGACGCAAATAAAATTATTTTTATGAGTAAAATTCAAGATTTCAAAATTTGGGATGTTCATGAAAAAGTGATTGCTATGTGAGATAAAGTAACAAATACTATTAAACAAGTACCAAAAGATGTACTTGGAGAATCAAAAGAAAAAAGTCTCTATAAATAAAAATTGTTGGTGGTGGAATAATAACATGCAAAAAATATAAAATATAAAAAGTTATTTTATAAAAATTGATTTAAATGTAAAAGCTTAGAGAACTCGAAAAAATATCAAATGACTCGCAAGGAGTCTAAAAGAACAATCCGTGATGCTAAAAATTCTGCTTTCAGTGGTCCTTATAACCGATTAAATAATAAGGAGGGTGAAAATTATATGTATAAACTAGCCAAACAAAGAGAAAAGAAAAGTAAAAATTTAACTCAAGTAAAGTGCATTAAAGATAAAATTCAAAAAATATTTTTCTTAGATAAGGTATTCAATATAGGTGGGTGAGTTATTTTAATAAATTTTTTAATAAAATTTCTGAAAATACGATCGACCTTAGTGATCTTAATATCATTAATAATAATAAAAAGTTTCATTTTTACCATCACATTAGTAAAAAAGTTGAGGAGGCTTTAAAGAAAACTAATGGTGGAAAGTTTGTAGGACCTGATGATATTCCAATTTTGAAGTGTGGAAATTTTTAGGAGATTTGGGAGTTTCTTGGTTTACTAAACTCTTTAATATTATTTTAAAAACTAAAAAAAATGTCTGAGGAGTGGAGGAAGAGTATTTTGGTCCCCATTTTTAAGAATAAAGGGGATGCACAAGAGTGTGCAAATTATAGAGGAATTAAGTTGATGTGTCATACTTTAAAATTATGGGAGAGGGTAATTGAACATAGGTTAAGACNCGGGAGAGTGTAATTGAACATAGATTAAGATGTATTACAGAGATTTCTCATAAGCAATTTGGATTTATGTCGGGCAGGTCTACTATGGAAGCTGTACATTTATTGAGAGGTTTGAAGGAGAAGTTCAGAAATAATAAGGAGAATCTACATTGGATTTTTATTGATTTAGAAAAACCTTACGATAAGGTTCCAAGAGATATCCTTTGGAGAGTTCTTGAGAAGAAATGTGTTGATATGGATATTTAAGTCATTAAAGATATGTATACTAGAGGTGTTTCTTGTGTTCGAACTGAATGAGGATTGACCAATTATTTTCCTATTTCTGTTGGATTACATCAGGGATCGACTTCAAGCCCATATCTTTCTGCTTTAGTTATGGATGGTCTTATTGGACATTTACAGGAGCGTTGACCTCTTTTTTGAGGTCTTCTTTTCCCTTCTCTAGATACCCTAGGATCTAGCCTTAAGATCTCTGTTTTGACTCTCTTAGAGGACTAGACTGAGACTCACCCCCCTTTAGAAATTCAAGCCATTTTTTTACTCTTTGTAGTTTCATATGAACGGTTTTAGATCCTTAATATTCGATTGAGTCGATCGAAAAGCCAGCATATTGAAGCTCAAATTGGACTCCTATAGAAATTTGAAAGACATAGGTGAATCCCACTACGTTCGACGTCTGATTTTCTGCTGCAAGCAGTTTATTTGACTATGGTTGTCGTTTAGGCGATGACCGATCATCAATCGCTCGTTAAACGGCTCTGGTTGGGTCAAAATAATTTCATTTGTCGTGCCACGCGCGAATTGAAGTTAATTTGGCGCGATCGTCGACGAATTTATCCAGATGATTCTGGATGACGAAACGGACTGCGCCGTCGTGTCCGGAATGTCGATTTTAGCTAGGGAGGACACCCATTTTGTTGGGGTGCTGCACATGAACAAATTGCACAAAATTTGATTTTTTTTTTTTAAGTTTTAAAATCCCTAAGATAAAAAAATAAAAAAATAATCTCACGCCTTTTTTTTTCACGCTTGCATTCCTTGCCCTAGCCGAAATTTTTTTCTCCTCTCCTCTCTTGACTGAAACTTGAGGGTTTCTTGCCGGTCTTCCGGTCATCTTCCCCCTTTCGGAGCCCTCGTCGCCGATGGCTTCGCCGGTAGCCTGTCTCTAACGGATTTTTCCAGCCTAAACGAGTCCGGTAACCTTCCTATTTCGAATCTTGTTGTGTTACTTACCCTTCGTGGGTGATTCCCATCACCGCCCCGATGCTCGCCGCCGATGAGCCTTTCTCTCATCTCTACCTATAAATACCCCTTCGAGAGGAAGATTTAGAGAGATTTTTTTTTTGTCAGTAACTTTTGGGAGACTTTTGCTGCTGGGATATTTTTTGAATTTGTGCGTTAAGAAAGAACTTCGGGCTGGCATTTCGTTTGGACGGTTTGGAGATTTCTTTCGATTCAGATTTTATTTTGCTGCTTTTTCTCTTTTAAGGTTTACAATTTCTGTGAGTAAAATTTCTCTCCTCCATGACTTTCTTCTTTAGTTATTAATGCGATATTTACCTTCATGAAGGAAGCTGTATGCCACCTCCCAAAAGAGCCCTTAAGGGTGGTGGGCAGCCCAGGACTTAAATACTGTTTTTCGGCCCTACACCTANGTCAGTTGCTTGTGGGATCGAGATAGAGAGAAAAGAGGTTTAGTCTGAGCCTATCTCCAAATTGAAATCTAATATCTCATCTTGAAACTTTCATATACTCATCATTTAACGTTTCTTTTATAATCTGCAAATGTTTATCTAACCCATTTATATCATACAATTGCAATCTGTTTTAAAGTTTTAGCGGAATTTGATCAGATACGCTTTTATTTATTTAATTTATGTACTTTATTTTCTGCATATTCACTTTGATTTTGCATGGTACTATACTTCGCTACATATCTCATGCACTTTCATATTACCTTTTACAGCATAGTCTTTTTCGTCTGTTCTTTGTTGTATTGTATACATTTATTAGTATTCATGCTTTAGTTGCTACCTTTCTAGTATGTTTGTGCGATCCCCTAGGATAGGCCGTTCGAGGCATGATTTTTTTTACTATTCTCTCTTCTCTCTCTCCTTTTCTCGGAACAAGATGACGACGTGGTCGGTTGACGATTCATCTCCGGAAAACGATCGGGACAACTACCAAAGACTGAAGGATGAGCTTATGCAGAACCTCGATAGATTTAAATAACATACCTATAGGACGTTGAGGTCGTTCGTCTGTCGCGACGTAAATCCTCACATTATCTTTTGGGACTTTCTACGATTTTCATATCGTACGATATAAGTCCTAAACTTTTTAGACTTTACGAGGTTGTCTGGTACGACAAAAATCCTCACATTTTCTCGGGCTAGTTGCATATGACGTGCAGATACAAGTCCCGAACATCTAAATAAATTGCAGAACTGAAACATCAAGTAATTCTTTTTCAAAGATGTAAAGCCAAACCATTAGATTAGTTTGAGATGCTACTGAATCTCCTTCAGTATCTTCGACATCTTCTACTTTTCGTTTCTTTGGATTCTGAAAATAACTGTTCCTATTTGAACCTATCCCATTTGACTTTTCCTATGAACAATTGTGAAAACTTGAACGTTGAATTCTTGAAGACAAAACCTCTGATCATTATCGAGAGTTTTCTTAGGTGACTTCGGTTGTCTAAAATGTAATTAACTATAGGGGCTTGCTCCTATAGAGAATTTAAGAACCCAGATTAATCTAAACCCTATCTGATCTGTATATTAGATAGGAGAATTTGTCGGCTATAAATTTCGCAGACCAAAATAGAGTCATAAACTTTTAAGTTTAGATAGTTAATACTGCCAATAAGTGATATTTTTATCCTTCAAGATAATATATCATTTATGGTATCGTGCTCAGCTGTTTAAACTATTAGATATATGAGGTTTACTCGGTCTAATCATTTCTCAAAAAATAAAAAGATGTCATTTTCACAAAATTAAAATTACATTATATATATATATATATATTAAATTCCAAATTCAAATTTTAAAAATCTTATTTTTTCGAAAGAAAAATAGCCGACAAGGAGTATATACCTTGGTGTATGTTTTTTGCTGATGATATACTTCCCTTGGATAAGACGACAGAAAAAACCCAGGAAAAACTTGAATTATAGAGGTCTACATTGGAGTCTAAAGGCCTTCATTTGAGTAAAACTGAAAATGAATACATGGAATGTAATTTTAGTAGTAGTAGCTCTAGTGACAGATGTGTAACTTTGGGTGATCAAATTATTAAAAGATGTGAACTATTTAGATATCTCGGGTCTGTTGTTCAAAACAATGGTGATATAGATGGGGATGTTTATAGTAGAATTCAAGTTGGTTGCTTGAAGTGGAGGAATGCTTCGGGCCTTTTGTGTGATAGAAAAGTACTGCTTTGATTGAAAGGAAAATTTTATAAGATGGTGGTGAGACTTGCAATGCTCTATGGCACTGAATGTTGACCTTTGAAAGAGAAGCATAATACTTAGTTAAATGTTGCCGAGATGAGAATGATTTGGTGGATGAGTGACTTTACACTTAGAGACAAAATGCGAAATGAATATTTTCGTGATAGGGTTGGTCTTGCTCCAATGACGGACAAAATTAGAGAGAGTCGTCTTTGATAGTTTGGTTACATTAAACGTAGACCATCTGATGATCCGATTAGGAGAGTAGATGTTTTAGATTCGACTTATGTTAAAAAAGGCAAAGACAGATCTAGAAAGACTTGGGATTATTGTATAGAAAATGGCCTTAATTTATTAGAACTAAATGAAGACACGACACTAAATAGGACGCAATGGAGGAAAATGATTCATGTAGCCGACCCCACGTAGTGGGATTAAGGCTTAGTTGTTGTTGTTGTAATAATTTGCATTAATATAACAACAACAACAAGCCTTTATTCCTCTAAGTCATGTAGCCCTGGAGAGTAAGTGACCGATTGTCTCGTTAAAGGACTTAGTTCATTAGATTTGTTTAGATTATGTGACAAGATGAGCTTAGTGGATATGATTTGATTATCTTGAGGGGGAATATTGAGATTTGTATCTTATTTTGATTGATCTAATTTTAAGTAGGGAATATAAAAGAAGTCTTGGGGTTATTTGTAATAAGGATTGTAAGGCTTTTTAGAAGCCAAAGTCATGAATAAAGGAGAAATGATTTCTACAAAGTTTTCATTTCTATAAAAGCAGTGCACAACTGTTTTGTTACTAAATGCCATTTAATGTTATATCTATACTTTTGGATACCTTTCTCTATTCTTTTGCCTTCAATCCCCTACGAAAATCTTAGATTTCGTTTGCTGCTTTAATGTCTCAAAACCTTTTGTGCTACTTTTATTGTGAACTACTTGTATGAGACGATAAAAATTTAATCAACAATCAATATTGTGGTAGGAAAGTTGCTCTAATCCTAACAATAGGACCGGAGTCTTTATTGTTATATATGAAGTTCCGTGTTGTGCTACATTTTCAAGAGAAAAATGATCCATCATTGCAGAGAGGTCATTTTAGTCTCATAATCTATAAAATTGTCAATTTAGTGCCCCCAGGATCTTTTACTATGGGTTGAAATAGTTCATAAGGAGGATTATTTTAGCCCCATTAAAAGTGTCACCTATGATAGTTCCCCTGCATCAGAACCACAGTCATTAACCTACCAAAAGTTTTATTGCCCAGTATGATTTTTTTTTTGTTTATTATTTTTGCTTTGAGACTCTTATACAAGAGTGCACCCATATATCTAGTTTTAGCTTCTTCTTTCCTTTGTTTTTCTCCAACGATGGAGAAAGAAAACTTTGATTTTTTTGTCACTCCCGAGTAAGTTTTCACCTGTAGTTATGGATGTCATTTTTTCTTTTTATTTCAAATTTTATTTTGAAAAAGAAAATCTTCGCACAATACTTGAATTAACTTGTGCGCTTCAGCTCGTTTTAAGCTTATGTTATCCTAATGCCCAAGTTTTCAACATGTACAAACAATTTTCATTATTTTTAGGACTCCCATGCATATTTTCCAAGTATGTTGACAATTTTGTGAATTGATATTCAATTATGTACTGTGCTGTCCTCCTAAAACCACGAACCTTGTTGTCAGCAATTTTTTCGTCGTTGCTTTCTACATTCTCACTGATCTATTCTTGATAACACCACTTTTCTTGGTCATGCAGTTTTGGTTTAGTGAGGGAAATAAATAGCTANTTACCACTTGTCACCTCTCAAAAGAGCCCTTAAGGGTGGTGGGCAGCCCAGGACTTAAATACTGTTTTTCGGCCCTACACCTAGCCGATGTGAGACTATTTGTCTGTGACATGTAGCTAGCTTATTCTTTACTATATGGTTGAGATCTTTTGCGATTGCAACTGAATTTTCTTTGCTTTATTCTATAAAGTTGCAGTCAACCTTATCTTAAGGTATTGGAATATTAGAGAACCATCCAGACAGTTTTCTCATGTTCATATATATATATATATATATATATTTGATACCGAGATAGAGTTGCAGTTAGTTTTCTTTGTTTCGGTTTGCTGATGCAGAACTCAGAAGATACGGTGTTTTTTTTTTCTCCTGTGTTTTAGCCTGCTGGAATAAAATTTTGGAAATATGAAATAATAATTTTACATACATACCACTTAATTCTTTTGTATTTACTAGTTGACTTTTAAGCTTTAGTTCTTTACATATATACGTCACCTTATTTTGCATGAAGGGTGAATTCTAGTCTATCTTGAAGGATAAGATGAATATCACTATGAGTTAAAGAAGTTCAGCTTCATCTGATCAACTGGTTGTTCATGTTTGCTGAAAATATTGGAAGTTTTGTAATGACTGTAGATTTGAAGGATTCTTCTGTCTAATAACTTAATTGTTTTATTGATTAAACTCGTTTTGAGCTATGTGGCATGCTTTGCCTTAGCATTCTTAGTGGGTTTTGCTTTAATGGATAGACGTTAGTGGATTTCGAAGGATTGTTATTTTCAGGGCTGTTCTTGTTCTATTATAAGGATGTAAATCTTTGGTTTAATTGCGGGATTGATCTCTTCTATTAAGGCTTGAAATGTTATCTACATTGGTGAGATTGCAACTGTATTATTTAGAGGATCATGAATTTGTTTATATTTCTTTAATAAAATTAACTTTGTATTATATGGGGTTCGGTTTTGGTTCTCCTTGCTGTCCCTTATTCAAATACATGTTGGAAATCAGTTTTTATGGCTTGGAAAATATATTTGGGAGCTTAATTTTTGTCCTCTTTGCTGCCCCTTGTTCGAGTATTGCTGGAAGTCAGTTTTTATGGCTTAGAAAATATATTTGGGGGCTCGGTTTTGGTTCTCTTCGTTTTCCGTTATTCAAATACATGTTGGAAATCATTTTATGGCTTGGAAAATATATTTGGGGTTCGGTTTTGGTTCTCCTTACTGCTCCTTGTTCGAATACCCGTTGGAATTTATTTTTATGCTTTGGAATATATATTTGGAGCCGTATTTATCTCTTGTTAGGATTAACTTCCTGTTTACATAAATTTCGTAAGTTTGAACTTAAAAGTAGAAGGTGGATGTTATAGAAATGCTTAAATGATTACTTCTCTCATTTTCTTGATACGAACTATATGAAATTTTGTTGGATGAGTATATGAAATATTGAGGTGGCCTATTAGTTTGAGATGAGAAGTAATAGGCGATGATGCAAAGAACCATTTGACAACTCAGTTTATAGCTGAAAATATAAAATCAATATTCAATTAGTGCGATGCCACTTTCACCCCTAGATCGTCAACAGCTCAAATCTTTTCAAAAGGTTCGAGAATTGGTACTCACAAAAGAACAGATACTACGAATACTACACAGATATTACACTTACGAAAGAACAGATACAACAGTACACTGTAGACACCATATCCTGACTAATACATGCATACATTGGATATCACCTACGCATACATTTCATACATNGCCTAATTTTTTAGAGTAAAATCTCTCATATTGCCTCTTGAGCTGAATTTTTTATGGATTAGATAAGATATTATGGTTTTATTGTGAGTTATGCTTCAGCTATTTTGCATGTGTTGTGATTCATACAGGTTTAAGCATTATGTCATATAGGTTTAAACTTTTAAAAGATTTCAAACTATTCGAACAATTCGAATAATTCAAACAAATTTGTAAGATTTTGAACAATTCCAATAATTCGAATAATTCGAACAATTCGAACACTTAAAACAATTTGAGCATTTCAAACATTTCAAACATATTTCAAACAAATCAAATCGAACACGAACAGTAACTTCACGAACAATTCCTAAAACAAGTCTATTTCAAACACACGTAATTTCAAATGAACCAAACACGAACACGAACACGAGCTATCTTCGTTCGTATTAGGTTCGTTTACACCCATAATTGTTGTGGCGTTATTGGAGTTAATGCTTCAATAACCTCCCAATAACCCTATCAAATAACCTCCCTGATTCCACTACGATTTCACTTTAATTTTTTTTATATGGGCCGAATGTAACACACATGACGATATATTATTAGAGTCCGCACGTAGAGCTGCATACGTACACCGTATGAAATGATTTCTTGCTAAAGTGAGTGTGTTGGTGTCCTTTCAACATACCCACCCCACCTTTGTGGCCAATTTGCTCATAAATATTTTTTCTTTTTATGTCTTTTTACCTATTTGTTACAAATTATGTGCTCATAGTCATAATTTTGCCAATAATTGAGCACTACGTATGTAAATTCTCCTTCTCTGGCGTGTACAGGGGTTAGTAACGCATTCCTACCTGCGCCACTCCGTTATTTTCATCTTGGTCGTCCAATGGCCCAGTGAAAACGCAAGGAAGAGAGAGCAAGAGATGCCAAGAGCCTTGTTCGTTCTCTCTAGCACTCCAAAGTCTGTCATTTCATGTCCAAAACCTTTCTCCCACGCANGAGCCTTGTTCGTTCTCTCTAGCACTCCAAAGTCTGTCATTTCATGTCCAAAACCTTTCTCCCACGCATCAAGCTGCCCCTTCCCCGCACTCCAAACTCCCCAATACCCATTTCCCGAGCCCGCAAACTCGCCGCCACCATCACTGAAATCCTACAAACTCGCGATACTAATTCTCAATGGGAAGAATCCCTAGAAGATGTCTTTCCCGCCTACGAGGATATCTCATCCATTGTCGCCCACCTTCGCGACGCGGACTCAGCCCTCGCCTTTTTTTCCTGGGCCCGCCTGCACCCCTCCACCGTCATTCCAGACTCTGCGTCGTACTCCGCATTGCTGTGCCTCCTTGCCAGAACTCGTCGCTTCGAAGAATCCCAGCTAGTGCTCGAAACTATGCTAGCGGAAGGAAAAACTCCAACTTGCGAAGCCTTCAGCACACTTGTCGGCTCCTACGCCCGTTCTGGTATGCAGGATAAGGCCTTGAGCGTTTATTACAGCATGAAGGAGCAATTGAGCTCTGTGCCATATGTATCAGACTGCAACNAGTCGGCTCCTACGCCCGTTCTGGTATGCAAGATAAGGCCTTGAGCGTTTATTACAACATGAAGGAGCAATTGAGCTCTGTGCCATATGTATCCGACTGCAACTTTCTGTTGAATTTACTGGTAGAGCATGGTTGTCTCGTGACTGCACAAGAAGTGTATGATGAAATGCTTAAGACGGATGGTGGAGCGAACAACTTTAGCACGGGCATCATGGTTAAAGGATTGTGCATGCATGGAAGGATGGACGATGCCAGGAATTTGATGAATGATAGATGGGGGCGAAGCGTTGTTCCAGATGTGGTTTTCTATAACATGTTGATTGATGGGTACAGCAAGTGCGGCAATGTTAGGATGGGTTATTTTCTGTTAAGAGAGATGGAATTGAAGGCATTTGTGCCTACAGTGTCTACTTATGGGGCTATAATTAAGGGATTTTGCGGGAAGGGGAATTTTGAGAAGATTGATTGGCTAATGTCTGAAATGAGGACTCGAGGATTAAAGCCAAATGTGTTTATTTATAACAACATCATTGATGCTAGGTGTAAGCATGGTTCAATTCTTGAAGCAAAAGCAGTTTTGAAGCAGATGATTTTGAGTGGTTGTCAACCTGAAATTGTAACTTACAACATTCTGATTTCAGGTTATTGTAGGTTTAGGAGGGTTGGGGAGGCTAAGAATCTTCTTAGAGAGGCTATTGGAAGGAGCTTGGTTCCAAATGAGTTCAGTTACACTCCTCTTATTCATGGATATTGTCAGGAAGATAATGTTGCTTTGGCTTTAAATTTGCTAACTGAGATGATGGAAAGGGGGCATAAGCCTGACTTGGTAACTTTTGGAGCTCTTATTCATGGGCTTGTTCTTGCAGGAGATGTCCATGAGGCATTGGCTATTCGAGAAAAGATGGAAGAAAGGGGAGTAATCCCTGACGCAGCTGTCTATAATGTCTTGATGAATGGTCTTTTTAGGAAGGGTATGGTTTGTTCTGCTCAAAAGTTGCTTTCCGAGATGCTCGATCAGAATGTTATGCTGGATGAGTTTATTTATGCTACATTAATTGATGGCTTTTCTAGGAACGGGGATTTGAAAAATGCTTCAAAGGTCTTTCAGTTAATGGAAGAAAAGGGTATCAGGCACAGCGTTGTTGTCTATAATGCCCTCATCAAAGGTCATTGTAAGGCAGGATTGTTGAATGAAGCTGTCATGTGTATCAAAAGAATGAGGCAGGAAGGACATCTGCCAGATGCATTCACGTATACTACATTAATAGATGGCTATGCGAGGCAATACAATATGGATGGGGCTTTAAGGATTTTCGGCGAGATGGTAAAACACGAGTGCAAACCAAATGTGGTTACTTATTCAGCATTAATTAGTGGATTTTGCAGAAGAGGTGATTTGGATGCTGCCATTTCTCACTTCAGGGAGATGCAATCTCGTGGTATTTTTCCTAATGTTGTAACATATAGCATACTTATCGGCGGTCTTTGTAAAATGGGGAAGATTGTGAGTGCTGCCTATTTCTTTGAAGAGATGCTGTGCAGTAAATGTTTTCCTAATAATTTTACATTTCGTTATCTAATTAGTGGTCTCATTAGTTGCTGGAAGGATATAAATTTTGTTGTTGAAAGGTGTCAGGGTGTAAAAACTGAGCTCAAAATGATAGATATGTTTGAGAATATGATTTCAGACGGATGGGATCATAGGACTGCTGCATATAATGCTATAATATTCTGCCTTTGCAAACACCAAATGCTTTTGAAGGCATTAGAAGTGCGAGATCAGATGATAAAACAAGCCTGCTTTCCGGATTCCATCACAATTCTTCTCCTTCTCCATGTAATTTGTGCACTAGGAAAATCACATCATTGGAAGGACCTTTTGTCTTGTAATTTTGAACAGAAGGAACTTGAGGTTGTGCACAAATACACAAGCCTGTTAGATCAGAACCTAAATGAAGGAAAGTCGTCTGAAGCATCATGCATTTTGCAATCATTGCTTGAAGAGCAGCGGTGCTTTCCAGAGTTGAACTGCAGAATTACTGCTGCTTAAAATACATTTATTACAGAAGGGGCAATGAGTTGGTTTTCTTTTAGAAGTGAGGTTCTTTGCAGAACATTATTAGGAGTTTGAGATATAGTTGGTGGATGGAGAGCATATCTATGAGAATTTTAGCCTGTAAGTGCAGAACAGTTCAGAAAGGCTGGACAGGATTAGAAAGAGGGGAGAATTTGTACGAAGTGATACATGAGATGCTGGTGTGGCTTTTCTTATACCCAATGGCATTCTATTTCTTCACACGTATGCAAGATATTTGTGCTTCGAGACAAGAACTAAGTGTATGTATTTTCTATTTTTGTTTCATATCGGCTGTAAATTTGTTTGAAAGATATATTTATGTTATTATACTTTTGTTTCTTTTTTTATCTCTGTTAACCAACATTTCAGCATGGCTCAATATCTAGTGCGGAAATTTTATGTAACTAGTACGAAATATACTAGGTCAAGAGTCTAGGCTATTGTATGAAATAAATAGAGTAAATGGTGAATTAATTCATTGCTAACAGATACAATGAAGACAACAATTAGTAGGTTTGTTGTGTTGGGATGGAAGCTTGGGCTTCAATTGGTTGAGAATCAAAATCACACCACAAAAAAATGATCAAACTGATTTGAGAAATCCGGAACAAAATATCGAATAGAAACACAACAAAGTAATCTAAAAAAAACACACCCATGATTTAGCGTGAAAAAACTCGAGAACTGAAAGAAAACTATGGAGCCGCACCACACCAAAAATTTCACTTTGAAAGGAGAAATATAAAGAAATTTACACCACTTGGTTGTTCTCTTTACATCACTTTACAACAACTCAGTTCGAAATCCTCTCTTGATCGCACAAGAAAAATCACATGCTTAGAAATACCTCTTAAACTTCCCGCTCAACACGAGTAGTTCGAGAATTCTCCTCATTCGAGAGATTCACAAGAAAAAGTTCCATCGCTCCGAATGGAGGGTTTAAGAATCGAATCAGGAGATAACTGCCTTTGGCGTAATCATGCTACTCAGCGTAATTATTCCAACCATTTTGTTCCAGAACCTGGAATCGAAAAAGCCACAACGCAAGTACTCCACTACTTAGCGTAATCATGCCGTCCGACATAGCTACACCCAATATTGGCGTGGCTACGCCAGTCTTGTGGCACAGGGGCACCATTTTTGCAACACCAGGTTTTCTTTGTCTCTGTCGTGGCTGCTGCTTCATCCTAAATAAATAAGACTCCTCACTCAACATGTTACGTGCTGAAAAATTTGTGGCGTTAGAATAATAGATTAATATTTTAGTGTTGCATGAAATGCAACACATACAAAGATAAAATAAATTTTGAAATAGGAGGTACCATAGATTTTGCATGAAAGACCCAAAAAGAGAAAAATCTATAGAATCTGGCCTAATCAAAACAATCTACTATAAATTTTAAGTTACAGAGTTTCACCCTTTAGGTTTAGAATATGTGATTACAGAATTTTGAACGAGTTTGAAGATTAAGCGAATCAATCACAAGTCTGTAATTTGGGTTTAGAAACCAAGAAAATAGTTGAGCAACAACAACCACTATGTTGTTCGACAATGATTGCTAGTTTTTGTTAGCTTCGAGCTTTCTTCAAGAATGTGAACTTAGCTTTTCGCGTCCTCATTCCCCCACCATTTTAAAATGCAATTCTATTTATATAGTTGTTGGAGGGTTTTTGTGGTAGATTTAATAAAATTTTGAAAAGATTCAATTTGACTGTAAGCATAATTAATTTTGAGATCATTTGACTTTTTAATTATTGCTCAAATCTTCTAATCTTAAATTAATATTTGCTTCAAAAAACTCAAATGTATGCATTAAATCACTTTTAGTGTCCTTGGGTTCACATTATCGAGATGTTCAGTTTAGCTATAAATTTGCTAAAATTGGAGGATGAATGATCTTCAATTTAATTCCAAAAATCTTCTTTATCCAATTTGCATCTAGATTTGTGCTTAATCAACTAAATTTTTTTGGTGACATATCAAGGTTCAAACACCTTTCCTTGGTGTTGGAGTAGGTGAACATACTGAGCAGGTTGGCTGGCTTCCTTTATTTTCTGCTTTGATTAGCCTTCCCTGTACAGGAAATNCTAATCAACTAAATTTTTTTGGTGACATATCAAGGTTCAAACACCTTTCCTTGGTGTTGGAGTCGGTGAACATACTGAGCAGGTTGGCTGGCTTCCTTTATTTTCTGCTTTGATTAGCCTTCTCTGTACAGGAAATTGTGAGTGTATTTTTACTGCTGGCTTTGCCTGTTTGAAACTGAGAAATTGAGAGGGAGAGAGAAAAAAGATAGGTATTGGATGAAGAAAGGTATTGAAGTGTAATCACTCTCTTTTGATTTCTACTTGAAATTAACATCCCAAAATCTTCATCTATCAACAGTGCACTTCAGTAATCCTTATTCTAAATTTCTTATAGCACTCAAATTATGTCTAGGCATCCTTGTAGTAGCCAGCTATTGCTAAGGTAGTGGAGTAATTGATGNTTCATCGATCAACAGTGCACTTCAGTAATCCTTATTCTAAATTTTTTATAGCACTCAAATTATGTCTAGGCATCCTTGTAGTAGCCAGCTATTGCTAAGGTAGTGGAGTAATTGATGGAGTAAGTTTAGGTACTCTCTTTAATCATCTCCATATTAATTTCTCCCTCCCCTCCCTCGCTAGTTCCTTATTGAATTTCATTAGCTATTTTAGCACCTCTTTAAATCATTTTTGCTATTACATCAAATGAAAAAATAGAAATGGTTCTCTTTCATATGCTTAAAATTTTTGTTTGAAAATCACCGGATTATTAGACCAAGTTTTGTAACATCTTTGGTCTCTTTGGCCTTTGCTCTCTCAAAATGGCGCTAAAGGTCATGGTATGATTGAGGTCATGTGATTTGTGGTTCCTATTGGTCTTAGTAACTTCAAGCATTGTTGAGTATGGTTCAATANATTTGCTATTACATCAAATGAAAAAATATAAATGGTTCTCTTTCATATGCTTAAAATTTTGGTTTGAAAATCACCGGATTATTAGACCAAGCTTTGTAACATCTTTGGTCTCTTTGGCCTTTGCTCTCTCAAAATGGCGCTAAAGGTCATGGTTTGATTGAGGTCATGTGATTTGTGGTTCCTATTGGTCTTAGTAACTTCAAGCATTGTTGAGTATGGTTCAATAATGGGTGACTTTCATGTAGGCTTCGCATAATTTTGTGAGCTCTTGCTTCATGATATTTGATGACGTGAAAAGGTCTTGCTTTGAGAGGGAGTGATGGCTAACATGGAGAGTTTTCGCATGATAGGGGAAGTCATTGTGCACATGAGAGTGGTGAGTTTAGTCCCAAATCTACAAGTGAAAGAAGTGTTGGCATTGAAATATTAAGTATTTGGCCTTCTTTAATCGGCTTAAGCTTTTTGAGTTATAAATGAGTTTGACTACTTATGTATTAAACCAAACTTTGGTCTTACTTTATCTTCTGACACTTTAACGTGTTCATTGACTTTAGACTGCACAACAGCTTCACGGTTCACACTACCTCGTTGTGCCTTGCTTATTAGGGCTGACATATCTGTCAAGCTTTGTGCCTTGTTCTTTAGGGTTGGCCACCTTTGTCTAAATTTAGTCAGGTTTTGTTTCTCCTTTTTTTGTACGGTGGCTTTAGCAAGATGCATGCAATAAATCAGATTTTTGAAGGAAATCAGATATTTATGGACCCTGTTAATCTTATTTGAATGCTATATTAATTTATATTTCTTTCTTTAACCTAGAATTTTGAATGTTCTCCAATCTATACAAGCAATTAGAGTGTTACATGGATGAAGCCAGATGATGCCAAAAACTGAGAAGATTTCAGCTGGAAGAGTGCATGGTTTTTCATCTAAAGTCATTTTCGTAGAACAATAATTTGCATTAATATAACACTGACATTGCTGGTTCGAAGCTCAGATGTGAAAAATAGAGGGTTGCATTTGGTAGTCGACAACTAGCTTAAAAATTATCGAAATAAAATCATGACATGAATCCTTTTGAATATTGTGTAAGTGCTAGGACGTCCCATGGAAGCGATGTGTTGTATGTCCTGAATATAATGAAAAGTGTGCAAGGGTCGTTACATCGGCCTCCCGGGTGTAGTGTCAAATAAACAAGGGTTCTCATATTATGGACGAATGCAGGTAAAGAAGTTAGTTTATGAAAATAATGAAACTAATATTAGGATAGGATCTTGGAATATAGATACTCTTAATGTTAAATTAATAGAATTAGTTGATATTATGATGCATTGAAAGATTAATATCTTATGTATTCAAGAAACTAAATGGGTTGGAGAAAAGACTAAGGAAATTGATAA
>JXCR01099063.1:0-17275 GCA_002079205.1 Phalaenopsis hybrid cultivar
ATCAAAATCTCAATTGTTAAATCATGGCACCTATAAATACATTGAATCGGCGGTTCAAGAAGGTTACATGGATGATTAATTTGTAAATATCAACGACTTGACTGTTTTGTATGTCATTATCCATTTTATTTTATGTAGAGACTCGAAAAGTAAGGAAATAAAATTGAAACCAAACAAGTCAAACATATAGTACAACGTCCATGTTAATATATCATATAGTACATATTGGTTTGAATCAAACATACAAGCATACAATACCACCAAAGCCTTAATCGCACTACGTGGGGTCGGCTACATGAATCCTTTTTCTCCATTGCTTTCTATTTAGTGTCATATTTTCATTTAGTTCTAATAAATTAAGATTGTCTTTTATACAATAAGCCCAAGTCTTCCAAGGTTTACTTCCGTCTTTCTTAACATAAAGAGAATCTAAAACATCTACTCTCCTAAACAGATCATTAGATGATCGATGTTTAGTGTGACCAATCCATCTAATTTTAAGACGGCTCTCTCTAATTTTCTCCGTCACTGGAGCTACACCAACCCTATCACGGAAATCAAGCATACAAACATATTGAAAAAAAAAAAAAAACAAAGGCAAGCATCCCTAAGTCTATTGAAGTGAAATTTTATAAGTAACTTGAACATAAGAAACAGGCCAAAATGATCAACAACATGTTACATATGACAAATCGAAATGAACACATTTCTTCCCATTAAACCTACAGGATTTTTCTGATCATAGTTTGTCTCTGACCACCCGTGGGCAAATAAATGTTGAAAAGAAAGACTATTCTTCATTATGGGGGTCAGAATTGCTTGTTTAGTTCCGTCTCATTATTTCTGCGCATGTTTTTAATAAACATACAATTTGAGCTGCTGCTCACATCTGAAACATTTAGAGTGTGCAGTTCTGCATTAATTGTTGGATGTTGATCTCCTTAGAACTAAGAAGAAATGAACTATAACTTATCCAGAAATACATATATATGCAGATGCCCATTTATTTTATCTGTGAAAGTTTACATATACATCTCTTAAAAACATTTACATACAAAAGGTCTATGTTATTTAGTTTCATGTATTTTCTTAGGTTTAATGTTATGTTTGAATTTTAAGTTTTATTTTGGTATACATTTTATGTATGGGAGTATGAAAGTTGGTCTGTTAGATCTGTAAGTATATATATGAATTAAGTGGTGTATATAGAAATGGGGCATTTAGATACACACCAAATAGCTTTTATATATTTGCATCTCTAGTTTAGGGTTACATATTCACATTACATGCCTCTTAATTTAATATGGACAATATAAGGATTGTGTAAATTATCATTATCTTGGTTTAATGTGCTTGTTCTAAAAAATATAAGCTGTCAATGGATATTCATACTATAAGAACTTAGGTATACAATAGATTGCATTTGAGTAGAAAATGACATACTTGTGAATTCTCTAACGGTGTTTTTCATACTAGTGATATCTTAACTTCCTATTTATCTTTCAGAGGTTAAGTATCAATGTCAATGTGTGAAACATAAGAATCGGGCATAGTTAACACTAGAAAATGATATTACATAAAAAGTGATTCGCACGATTGCCAGACAAAATCACAAGATAAAAAGAGCTGAAAATAATTTCAAGCACACAAGCATGCAATAGAAACAAGGTAAATAAAACACCAAGTACAAAAAATAAAATAGGACGGTGTCACTCGGTCAACAGCGTATCCCAAAAACAAAGAAAAACGACAAGTTACCACAAAAGTACATGTCTTGTTCTAAATCTATATATCAATGTGATTCAGAATTAAGCTATAAAACACGAGAAAGCAACTCCTAGTTCCCGTCTCGTTGTTCTGGCACCTTCGAACATGTGTCTGTAATTTATTTCTGATACAAAATTCTCCTAAGAACTCTAAAAAATGCATAGAAAAAGTAAGAAAAGACGTGACATGCATGAAAATGAGGTTAGTATAAAAAACTATCTACATGCAATGCATGCGAGTCTTGTATGGTGGGAGGAGCTTAGCAACACCTGCAAAAAAGAGTTAGGGCCTGTTTGGGGCAAAATTAGAAGTGTGACGGTGCTTTCAAAAACACTGCCTAACCGTTTGATTTGCACAATTTTTAAAAAGCTGTCTCCCGTGTTTGGGTTTTTTACACTAAACACAAGCCTCGGGTCGACCCCTGTGGTCGACTTGCGGGCTGCGTTTCAAGGTAAATTGTTTATCCTGAAACGCACAAGCTGCCCCAAACAGACCCTTAGTCATAATCATTACTTACTCCTTCTTATTACACGTTTATGTGTGTTTTAGGCATGGCTCCCTGCAAGAAGACTGATCTAATATACTACTACACAGATCTCAAAACTGATAAACAAACAAGCACACCAAAAGCACAAAAGATGATGTCTGGCTAGAGCAAGCAAGCACACCAAAAGCACAAAAGATGATGTCTGGCTAGAGCAAACAAACCAGTAGAGAATTATAGTCAGTGCATCAAAAAGGACTACCTAGCATCCTAGTTTTTAGCTTAGCACTTCATCTAACGTAATGTCCTAACACGACATCTGAGTGAGTGCAGGGTTAAGTCAGAAGGGTGGTGAATGTTTTGATAGGGTCACAATCCCTGGCCCCGTTCTAAGGATGCAAGGATTATAAGAGGCACCACTAGATGCAAGTTTTGGAAAAACTTAAGTGTTAAGAGAATAACCTCGCTTATGGTCCAAGTTATGGATGTAAAATAGTTTCAAAATATTTATTATTTTAAAAATATGGTACATGAAGTAATAAAAATAAGTATATTTTTATACTTTTAAAATTGTTCCTGAAAAAAAGAGAGCCTAAGTGGCACCTTTTAGATCTCTTGGAACCTTAGCACAACATACGCATGTTGTTCCACAGTGTGATAGGCTAGTATTGCCCACTGAGACATTCTCGTGAGCAATATTAGTTATCGCATCATGACCGACAGAGGGTCACTTAGCTAACGAACCAGATTTGTCGTTAAGATGACAAGTGATGCACATGAAAATGCAACATAATCCAATGTAGTGTGATCGTCTTATCGTGGTAGGAGTGATCAAAAGGTAGAAAACATTCGCCACTAGTATATGGAGGCATATATTAATGACAAATGTGTTGACTATGCAGAGTGGCACATGCAAAACATACAAACATAAGTGAAGATGAGTGTGCCGAGGAGACAGTGACTTTGGGGTTAATGTTGACCTCATTTTTGGTCATCTATATTTCTATTATTTGAAGCTTGGTTGGACTTCACTTAAATTGAATCTAGTTAAACCCTAAAATTTTTTATTTCTCTTTAAAGATGATTGTAAGGCTCAAAAGCTCATTTTAAATGATTCATGAAGCTTATCATAACTAATGAGAGCCATGCAAAACAATCTGATGATCAGTTAAAATAATTTTTATGTAGGAGTTGTCTACTAAGCTTGATATACATGAAAATGATCTTACGTAAAAATTATTCAGCGAATCATTATTGTTTAAAATGAATTTCACCTTTGTGTCCATTTCTTCAAAGTTTTTCAAATGAGTCTTTGGGTGCTCCCTTTTGACCCGATTTGGAAAACACTTAAAAAAGAAAAATCATGGAGCATGATTCAACTCCAATCAATCTAGTAGAATAAGTTTTACATTTAAATGACACACTTTCCTATAACCAACAAATTTCTTAATACACTGTTTCAAAAATAAACTATAGAAGATGGCTCTCATGATGAAAGTATAGCGAGCCTAAATTAATTTGAGTATTCATCAAGAGATGCATAGTTATTTGTGCAATTATTCGATTCATAAGAGGGAAGATTGATAACTAAACAAGTAGACCTGATAATGGTAGTGATGGAGGGCTTTTAACATTATTAGTGACAGCTGATGCTAACATTTGTGGTGAAGACAAATGTTAGTATTATTCATGATGACATGCAATGGTATTGTTTAAAATAATTTGATACTTTTAGCAATAACAAGATAGAAGTTAGCATATTGACTAACATTGGCATCAATGTTATTGTCATTGGAGGGTGTTCACATTAATGTTAACAATTCGTGTCAATTTTGTTAGCATTTACAAGTGTTGGGATTGATGTCAATGGGGTGTATCAGCTTTCTTAATATTTGTTTGTGGTAGGGATAGTATTAACAGAGGTCATAAGTTTTTTTGACAATAGCAGTCAATGGGTTGGTGGCCATGGAGGGCCCAGTCTTAGCATTAATAACATGAATCAAAATTGTTAGGGTTGTTGGCATGTCCACTGTTGTAATAATAGGTGCAAGCCTTTGTGTTAATGACAAGTATTGTTGTTAATGAAAAACAACAGCCATGTTTGGGATTGTTAAGCATCAATCTAATGTTAATAACTAGATTTAATGTTGTTGCTTTGTTGGTGATGATGGCTAGTGACACGGGTAGTAAAAACATGCATCGATTTTAGTCTAAATAGTGGCATTTACCTTACAGGTGCAAGCCTTTGTGTTAATGACAAACATGCATCTAAACATTGACATTGGCAGCAATGGTTAGATTTAATCTTACTGATGACAATAATAATTAGCCTTGTTAGAGTAAATAAGAGTGTGCCTTATTAGCAACGATTTTTTCAATTTTTGGCTAATGGCAAGTGTTTAAAGTTGATTTTGACGGCAAAATTGGTTGAATTTAGTGTCAAATTTGGTGAAAATGATAGATTTATATCCAAGTCGGGAACATCAATCTTATTAGTTGTGGTGGATGTCTTTAATATTTGCAATAATCAACATATGTGAGTGTTATTGGAAAAGAATCATAGTAATGATATGCATTGATCTTTTGGGTAACTACGAACATCATCCTTGATGATGATGGTGGATTATAACTTTAGTGGCAAAAATAGGCATCAATTTTGTTCATGATGGAAGACATCAACCTTGATGATAAAAATGGGATTCAATATTCTACGGAGATAATGGGCATCCTATGTTAACATTCATGTAGAACATGAGCGTTGTCTTTTTTAGCCATGATAGACATTGGCAATACTCAAAACAAAAATCATCATGCATTAATATAATAATGTTGATGGCATTGAACTTATTATTTATGATGGTAGTTCATATTTTTGAGGCAATAGTTATTTGCACTATTCATAATGATAGGTGTTAGTATTCTTGGCAATAGTGAGCACTATTATTACTAGAAATCATAGAGTTCAACTAAGAATTATTGATTTTTAGAGACAATAGGTGATAGTATTTGTGACAATAATGAGGCTAGTATTGATTTCGATTACGAGCACCAACATTGGTGCTAATGTTAGGCGTTGGCCACATTATCATTTGTGAGTGTTGATTTTGGTATTACTGATATGCTTTAACATTATTGGAGATTAAGTGTCATGATGGAAATAGCTGATGTTGAAAATTAAGCATTAGTATTAGTGTCAATGATAACGATCCTTGTTGGCGATGACTTTTATCTACGTCGGTAGTGAGTGTAAACTTAGGTGGTGATGGAATTTGTCAATTGCGATCAATAATGTATGTTAGGTGCTTGCAAAAATAGCTACGTGGTCTCTTCCTTATGATCCTTCTTAAGGCTTCTTTCTAGCCACCTTATATATTAATGGAGTGAGACGTTCTAGTTATTATGATCAGAATTCAGAACACTGAATTAGACGGTTCATATTAATCTTCATTGATCATGCTATATTTTTCAAACACCTTAGCTTTCAATTATTTTAAAATTGAGAGAATTTGGCTTTGTTAGATTTTCCGCATCAAGCCGTCAACTTTGACCATATGCAAGCATAATTCATAAAATATTTGACACGTAAAATGATATTGATAAGTTTCCAAATATCATTCACTATATTCATCTCATCGAGAAGTTCAAGTTAACTATAAGGTTTTCAGAAACACGATTAAGAGAATCCCGAAGAAAAATCCAATCATTCGTAGTTTAATTATTTGAACTCCTTAAGATCATTTGACAAGATAAATTTTCTTATATCATATTACATGTAACAACCCCTCTCTTTACAGACATCTAAATTCCCCGTCAAAATTAAAGAATGTTACCTACACATGTACCATGTAGTAATCATCTGCCATTAATTCTTTTTTATGGCTCCATGTGATGCAAAAGGTCATGTATTGTGAAGCGCAAGAATTTTGGGATGATGAGCTCTATTGATAGAGATGATGACCTCAAATTGCATAGTAAGAAGCCCCACCTATTATGAAAGTTATTTTTGGATTGTGGACAAGGCCACCTTCTGGTCCCCAGGGATTGATTCCAACCTATTAGAGGAATAAGTGGGTTACCTTGTAAGAATAAAAGACGGATTTGTAAAGAGTTATTACTTTGCCCGCATCATGCTATGTATCTTCATCTTTGAAGGGAAACATAGCTGAGATGAAATAATGGATGGCATTTACGCACATACAACCCAATTCTTACGTATTTACATATCAAAGACCTAAACTTTACTTTCTGCATTTCTACCATTCAAATCTTTTAATCACATTAAAATATCATTAAAGTGAAATATGCCTTTTTCTTGCATAGCTAGGTTGGCATATATGTAAAAATTAAAATTTAGGTGTTAGATATGTAAATACATGTATGGGAGTTGAGCGGTACAGAACTCCAATTCTAAATTTGTGGGAATCACAGCCACCATTCAATTTCACTGATGCGAAAAACAACAGAGAAAAAATTAGGCTGCCGACAACTCCACTAACTAAAATTGATGTTTTGGATTATTTTCATTTTCACAAAGGTAGAAATTATAAAGGTAGAATTATTGTTTTCAGTAAAAGATTTTGAGATCTTTTCGGCCAAGTTAAAACTTTTGGAGGGTATCGGGGTTGCTAATCAAATGGAAAAAATATTACATTAGGACTCCACATGTAGAGCCATGTGCGGAGTCCAATGAAATTACGTCATGGAGGTGATCGACCCGGTAACATTAGAGAATATTCCTCTCATGTTATTCAGGTGTTATTGTGTTATGGGAATATTCCCGGTTATAAGAACATATCAATAATACTTAAATAACACAAAATAACACCTAAATAACACACAATAACACCTGAATAATACGAAAGGAATATTCTCTTGTGTTACTGGGCCGATCACCTCTACGGTGTAATTTCGTTGGACTCCGCACGTAGCTCTACGTGCAGAACCCTGATGTAATATTTTTTTCCATCAAATGAGAGGACACTCACCAAAGTGTCATAAGAGTAAATATCAAACTTATGGTGTTGGATATGTAAATAGATAAGAATCATGGGATACGCATGTGAATTTCTCTTAATAATATAGTTGTCGAGCTCTAATCAAATGAGCGGACGTTCACAATTTTATGGCAGGATTACTTGTGATTGGTACATCATATGTTATTCGCAAACAAAAATTTCAAATCAAATATGACTGGAAGAACTTCACATGTTAGCATCTCACATCAAATCTTAGGGGCAAAACCTCCCACTTCTCACCAGTCTAAACTTTCTAAGTACCAAGTGGAGAACTGTTTACAGCATAATTGAAAAGACTTTGATGATGGTACAATTTATGGACTTTCATAAGAAAAATTATTATTTTTGAGAGAAATCAGGAAGTTCTCTCTTAAAAATTACACAAATTTTGATATAGGTAATTTTATCATTTATTATATATTTATATATTGATAAATAATAAGTGCTAAAATTATCTGTATTAAATGATAAATAATAAAGTTTAAGTGTGGTGTAATATGTATTATTTCTTCTATTTTTATAGTGAATTTATTAGAGTGGTGTGTGTTGAGTTTGGAGCCCGGTCTGTCTCCCCGCTCCTGCTCCCGTCGCGACCCCAACTCCCGCTTCCACTCTTGATCGCAAAACGTCGCGACCCCAGCCTGCTCCCGCCTCCACTGTTCCCGCCTCTCATTTTGTTTTCACGAATCGGTGCTCTCTCTCGCTCCTGCCACGTGAAGCGAACCTTTAAGTCACGAATCGGAACCTCTCAACTTCGGTTAAAAAACTGCTGGTGTAAGTTACGAAAGGGAAGAGAAGTGCAAACAATAGTTCCTTGCGGCAGAAGAAAGAAGAAAGAAAAAGAAGAAGATTGCTCTCTCTTGGCTTCTTCTTGGTGGCTTGTGACAGAAGAGAAATAAGATTTCTCATGTACGTTTATCTTCTTCAGTGTGTATCTCGTTGTAGAGAGAGAGTAAGGAAGTGAGAGACTTTCTCTTGTAAGTTGAGATGATCGATTGATGTAAATTCTTCAAGTAGTAAAATCTTCTGCAACTTCGTGAATGTAGACAATTTGTCGAACCATGTAAATCTGTGTGTTCAGTTGTGTTCTTTTCTGGTGTGAATTTTCTCGTTCTATTTTTTGTTTCGTCGTCAATCGTTCTATTTTATTTTATATGTATACCACAACAACTGGTATCAGAGCCCGTGATTTCGATTCTGAGAAAGATGATGGTTACAGATGAAGTAAAGGTTTCAGGGATCGAGAAATTTGATGACACAAATTTTAGTTACTGGATGATGTAAATAGAGGACTACCTCTATAGAAAGAAACTTCATCTTCTGTTATTGGGGAAAAGACCGGAAATGATGGATGAGGCTGAATGGAATATGTTGGATTGACAGGTTTTGAGGGTTATTCGATTAAAATTATCGAGGTTCGTTGCACACAACATCGTTAAGTAAAAGACTACTGCAAACCTCACGACAACCCTGTCAGGTATGTATGAAAAGTCATCGACGAATAACAAGGTATATCTGATGAAGAAGTTATTCAATTTGAAGATGGTGGAACGTGTGTTTGTTGCTCAACACCTGAATGATTTCAATACTGTCACAAATCAATTATCATCTGTTGAAATTGATTTTGATGATGAGATACGTGCGTTGATATTATTGGCGTCATTGTAAAATAACTGGGAAGCTATGAGGATGACAGTTAGCAGTTCTACAAATAAATCTTAATTAAAATATGATGATATTTGTGATTTGATTTTAGTTGAAGAGGTGCACATGAAAGATTCTGGCGTGATCTCAGGTTCGAGTTCAGCATTGAATGTTGATTTCAGAGGAAGATCACAGAATATGAACTCAAACAGAGGAAGACCAAAATCTAGTTTGGTCAGCTGACAGCCTGCTGGAATTGTAGCAATGCTGGCCACATAAAGGGGAATTACAGAAATCCCAAGAAGATGGAGAATGACAGCGCAAATGTGAAAATTGTAAAAGCACAGTATACACTATTGCAGATAGTTTATAGTTCTAATGATAACTAGAAATTAGATGTTGGCATCATTGTCAAATAGTTTGGAAGCCTTGAAGATGACAATTAACAGTTCTGCAAATAAATCTTAACTGATATATGATGATATTCATGATTTAATTTTGGCTAAAGATGTGCGCAAGAAAGATTTTGACGAGATCTCGGGTTAGAGTTCAGCATTGAATGTTGATTTCAGAGGGAGATCACAGAACAAAAACTCAAACAAAGGAAGATCAAAATTAAAGTCTGGTCAGCAGGCAACCTGCTGGAATTGTGGTAATGCTGACCACATAAAAAGAAACTACAGAAATCCTAAGAATATGGAGAATGACAGCACAAATGTGATAACTGAAGAAGCACAATATGCACTACTGCTGGCAGTTCATAGTTCTGATGATAACTGGATATTGAATTCAGGGGCTTCTTTCCATATATCATTCCATTGGGAATTGATGAGAAATTATATTGCACATACGTTTGGGAGAATATATCTAGCATATGGAGAAGCGTTGAATGTGGTAGGATTTGGAGACATTGACATTGCACTTCCAAATAAAAACAAGTGGACATTGCAAAAGGCCATGCACATTCCTAAGTTGAAGAAAAAACTCATTTTTATTGAGCAGCTCAATAAAGGTGGTCGTTTAGTAGTGTTCTCAGTAGCACCTGGAAGGTTACTAAAGGAGCATTAATACTGGCTCAAGGTAAGAAAACTAACACACTATATATGACTACATGTTTACTCAGGCGTTGGCACATGAGTCAGAGTTGCATTGTGAGGAAACAGAAGAAGATTAGTATTTTGAAAAGTGGTAGAGCACCAAGGGCAGAAAAACTAGATCTTGTACACACAGATGTGTGAGGACCTTCTCCTGGCATCTCTTGGAGGCTCTAGTTTCTATAGAAAGGTAAGGTTTATTGATCTACTAGAGGCCACAGTACAGGGTAGCGATGGAATTGAAGACGAGAGTAGGTCCAATACAACCATTCATATTATTCCACAGGCAGATGGTGGAGAGCCGCATAGCTATGAAGAAAACTTGCAAGATGAAAATTAGAGGAAGTGGGAGCTGACAAAACTTCCACTAGTGAAGAAGGCACAATAAGTGGGTGTACCGGGTGAAGACTGAGTTTGATGACAGTAAGAGGTACAAGACTGGACTTATTGAAAAAGACATTCAACAGAGGCAGGATATTGCCTATGAAGTGAGAGTTGCAAGCATATACATGAGTAACCCAGGAAATAACTTGGAGGTGCATGACTATGTTGACCATGTTGATATGTTGACTAAGGGTGTTACTCTCGAGAAATTGAAGTCGTGCGCAGCTTCAATTGGACTTCTGGTGTGAAGGCAGGGGCTTTAAGTTGCAGAGGTTGAGGATTCATGTTTGAAGAAAAGGGTGACGCCATCAGTGGAGGATATATGTTTGAAGAAGGAGATGTTACTGCATGTGTATCGGTCTCCAAGTGGGAGATTTGTAGAGTTTAGAGCCCGGTCCATCTTCCCGCTCCCGTCGCGTCTCCAACTCCTGCTTCCGCTTCCGATCGCAAAACATCGCGATCCTAGCCTGCTCACGCCTCCACTGTTCCCCCATCTCCTTTTGTTTTCACGAATCAGTACTCGCTCCTGCTCCCGCCCCGTGAAGCGAAGCGATGCTTCACACCTTTAAGTCGCGAATCGGAGCCTCCCAACTTCGTTGAAAAAACTGCTGGCGTAAGTTACAGAAGAGAAGATAAGTGCAAGCAGTAGTTCCTTGCGGCAAAATGAAGAAGAAAGAAGAAGAAGATTGTTCTCCATTGGCTTCTTCTCGGTGGCTTGTGATAGAAGAGAAATAGGATTTCTCTTGTACTTTTATCTTCTTCGGTGTGTATCTCGGTGTAGAGAGAGAGAAGAAGAGAGTAAGCAAGTGAGAGACTTTCTCTTGGAAGTTCAGACTATCGACTGGTGTAAATTCCTTAAGTAGTAAAATCCTCTACAACTTCATGGACGTAAGCAATTTGTCGAACCACGTAAATTTGTGGGTTCCGCTGTATTTTTTTTTTGTGTGAGTTTTCTCGTTCTGTTTTCGCTTAGTCGTCGATCGTTCTATTTTATTTTATATACCACCACAATAGTGTGCCTTCGTGATTTTTTCTCGAGTTTTTCCACATTAAATCGTGAAACTAATTGTATTTTCTATCTTTCCTTGTTTGTGCGCTTCGATTTACAGTTTTTCTTCAAATTTCTCAAATCGTTGTTTCTATTATTTTCAATTTCCAATACTAAACATCTCGTACTCAACCTCTCGTAATCAATCCCTGGTGTTCGGAATCTTAGGTCGACCTCTAGCACCTAGCCACTTGCATCTACACCTTTAAGTCGGCCATCCACGGCTGACTTGTCGTGGTCAACCTCCGGTGATTGTCCTGTCATAGTCGGTGACAACAGTCTACCCCTCATATTCAACCTCTCGAATTAGTACCTCGTCGATCCTCTCGTATCTCGAGTCAATCCTGTTATCGATGCGATCCATGCTGGTTCGAGCAACTGCCTTTTTCCTGTACGTTACGTTTTTTACACCAACCGCTTGACCTTATATGTGAATTAAAATTTTGGAGAGTTAATTTAACTATTAACCACTTGTCAAACCCAATTTATAATGAGAATATGAATTGGCGGTCCTAACAAAAAAGATATTATTAGCTGTGCAGTAATGATATCAATTTTGTCAAGATTATCTAATAGTCATTGTCAAATAACGTTGTGCAAAAATTTTGTGCAGCAAAGAACTAAATACGATGATTATTTGCTGATCATTTATCTGAAGCCAAGCATTATTCATTCAGTAACTTAACTACTTGAAGAAAGAAGAAGGGAAGTTAGAGAGGCGTCGTCCGTCAAATTTGAAAAGTTCCGAATTCAGTCGATAATAAATATTCTCAACTGTTTGTCCTCATATTTTTCAACAAAAAGTGAGATTAATATAAAGGTAAGATGTTCAAATCTCGTAATAGTAAGATGAATTACAAGAATGCGCAATTTCATAGTAGTAAAATGTTGAAGAGGATGAGGAAAATTTACTCGCTAGTTTAATACATGAGGATGTACGCGAACAGTTCGTGTTCGGTTCGTTAAAGAGTTCGTGTTCGAGTCGCTCGATAAGTAAACGAGATGAACGTGAAGAAATTTTCTTTGTTCTGTTAGTTAAAACGAACCAAACACGAACAGTGATGCGTTCGTTCATGTTTCAAATTGTTGTTGTTCGAAATATAAAATAATTTAAAATAATTATATATAAAAAAATTTATGATATTTTAAAAAATTAAATTTTATNGGTTCGTGTTCGGCTCATTCGTTAAGAAACAAACACGAAGAGTGACTTCACGAATAATTTCAAACATGAAATTATTTCAAACAAACTAAATTTCAAGCGAACCGAACACGAACACAAGCCCTGTTCGTTCGTGTTCAGTTCGTTTACACCCTTACATAGAATGATTAAAAATGATTTTCGAACCCTAATAAAAAAGAAAATTATTAGGTCCGGATAAGGGCGATGATCTGACTAATTCATCTTGCATTTCGCATGATCAGATTTTCGCCCATGTCAATATAGAAGCTTAAAGTTTGAGTTTGATCAGATATTTGATCAGATATATGACATATGAATTAACAGTATAATTTTCTTTTTTTAATAAGACTGACATGCTTTTTATACTTCTTTTATTTGCGAACTCTCTTTAGAAATGAAGTCATGTAGGATTGACACACGGCCGCACATGCGTCTTAATAATATAATATAAAAAATTCATAAGCAAATAGTATAATTCATATTATATTAAATTCATAATTTTAATAGTTATTCTTTTGATTTTAAGAAAGGATTTCATATCAAAATTGGTTATTTAATTTTCAAAATATAAAACTTATAATATGAATCAATCACGAGTATATAATTTATGTTTCCAATAATAGATGTGTTCGTATATTTATGTCTGTGCATCATATTGCTAAAATATTTTTAGCTTGATTTTTTAACTTATAATTCAAAAGTAATTTTTTTTTCAAAATAAATTTTGACATTGTTAAGTATTTTTATCTTAAATAAATATTTGTTAAATATTTTTATTCAAATAACCATTTTTGTCTATTTATTCTATTTCCTACATAGAAGCAACACAAAATTAAAATGGCACAAAGCCTAAAATCATAACTTAATTTTAAGCTCAATTTGAAAGTCAAAAAAAGAGTCCTAATAATTAGGTTGGCCTTCTAACCTAAACATGTTGCCAAAGTTCTTACTCAAAATTTTAGCTATTAGTGTGGAATTTGACTTTAATAACTATCTTTAAATATATTTANATGAACCGAACACGAATACAAGCTCTGTTTGGTGGTGTTCGGTTCGTTTGCACCCTTACATAGAATGATTAAACATGATTTTCGAACCCTAATAAAAAAGAAAATTATTAGGTCCGGATAAGGGCGATGATCTGACTAATTCATCTTGCATTTCGCATGATCAGATTTTCGCCCATGTCAATATAGAAGCTTAAAGTTTGAGTTTGATCAGATAATTGATCAGATAATTGACAAATGAATTAACAGTATAATTTTCTTTTTTTAATATGACTGACATGCTTTTTATGCTTCTTTTATTTCCGAACTCTCTTTAGAAATGAAGTCATGTAGGATTGACACACGGCCGGACATGCGTTTTAATAATATAATAAAAAAATTCATAAGCAAATAATATAATTCATATTATATTAAATTCATACTTTTAATAGTTATTCTTTTGATTTTAAGAAAGGATTTCATATCAAAATTGGTTATTTAATTTTCAAAATATAAAGCTTATAATGTGCATCAATCACGTGTAATGTTTTCAATAATAGATGTGTCCGTATATTTATGTCTGTGCATCATAATACTAAAATATTTTTCAGTTATTTATTTAGCTTGATTTTTTAACTTATAATTCGAAAGTAATTTTTTTTTCAAAATAAATTTCAGACATTGTTAAGTATTTTTATCTTAGATAAATATTTGTTAAATATTTTTATTCAAATAACCATTCTTTTTTCTATGTATTCTATTTCCTACATAGAAGCAACACAAAATTAAAATTGCACAAAGCCTAAAATCATAACTTAATTTTAAGCTCAATTTGAAAGTCAAAAATAGAGTCCTAATAATTAGGTTGGCCTTCTAACCAAAACATTTTGCCAAAGTTCTTACTCAAAATTTTAGCTATTAGTGCGGAATTTGATTTTAATAACTATCTTTAAATATATTTAATTTAATTTTTTTTTTTTCAGATCATTAGTTACCACAAAGTCTAAAGTAGAGGCTACAATAAAGTTAAAAAAAAAAAACATTAGATTTTAAATTAAGGGTGCCTTGAATAGAAGCTCCAAATTTTTTCAACGGTTGATCTCTAATATTTGAAGGCTAATTATATAAATTCTTGTAATCATCACTTAGAAAACATTCCACAATAAAAAGTAACAAAACATAAGAGAATTAAAGAGGAAAAACTAGAGGGGGAATGTGATTTGAGAATGAAAGAAAAAATTTTTCATTAGTGCTTGCAAGGGAGCATTTCAGTTTCTTCAAGAAAACAAATGTTTCTATTTTCAATTATAGCAAGGAAGCTCTTCGTCACATAATAGAAATATTTATTATTTAAACTCTTACAATTGAAAAAAAGAAAAGAGCAACTAGACAATAGTAGCATCCCCTTGGTGGTGTTTAGCCCTCATCAAACAAAATGATAGCTTAGTTAAAATCTCTAATTTTATATGAAGTATAATCCTTTTTATATTATATAAATTTAGTAGATTATTTGAATATACAATTAAAAATGTCATCATAAACTAAATCATATTAATTTTAGTGTTCTCTTTTATGATATTTGATCATATTTGTAGTTAGCTTATAGCTTATCATATTTGCCCCTAGTTTAAGACACTCTTTTTTCCTAACAACTCGTACTAAATCAAAGTTATGATAAATATGATGATCATGAAATTTGAGATTAAAAATTTTAAATGTTCAAAAAGTTTAGGCTTTTAAAAGATCAAGGTGTATCATGCACTTGTTCTAAGGTGACTTATGAAAGCACTTGTAGGCTTAATAGGATACCCAAAATACTAAGTGGTGAAGATTAAATAGCAATTCATAAGAAGGCTATCCCAACATTTAAGTTGCATTTTGTAGATTTATAGTAATAGAGGTCTTCTCAAAATTAATCACAAAAAAATCAATGGCTCAACTGAAAGACACTGCATGTCCAAAATCATCTTCAATAATTTTTATTAAAAACAATGACCCTATTTTCTTTGCATGCAAGGATTTAAGTCTATTAAATCATATATGAACGTGTTTAACTTTATCACTCAGGCTTTGATAAATATTAATGTGATTATTGTTAATGAAGCTTAAGCTTTACTGCTACTATGCTCATTATATCTCTATTATAAGCACTTTCAAGATATCATGTTACATGATTATAATTTAATAAGCTGAAAGAACTTTAAAGATTTACTTCTTTTAAAAGATAGTATTTAGCTTGAAAGAAATAATAAGTCAACTAAGAGTTTAGCTAAGCTAGATGAACATTTTATGAATAAAATATTTTTATTTATAATAGAAGCCTCAAAATAAATTTTAGAAGACTACTTTTTTCTATCCTAAGAAAAAGGCATGTAAACATATTTTTTTTTACTTTGAAGAAGAGAACAACAAGCTGACAATAATTATTAAATAGCTAACCTGTTTGGTATAAGTACTATTGCATATTTTCTTAAAATTATTAATCTAATGATACTCTTTTGGCGACTGAAAATAATATTTAAAGAACAATCACTTTTCTTTTTATTAGAGTTGGTGAGCTTTGAGCACAGGATCTTTTAGTGCAGGAGGAAATCTCCATCCATGAGTGGCACCTTCTCATCCGCTAGAGCAATGACTTTAAGACTCGGGTTGTTCTAGTCACATGTGTTCTTTTACATATTTACATATTGGTTAGTGGCAATTATTCACAAGAAATATAAGGCTATATGCAAGATTGAGGATTCCGGCACTTTAATGTTAAAGCACATGAAGGTGCAACATTTTGGTCAGACGTTGGTGTTCAAGTATATACTTAACATCAAGAAAAACCTAATATACTTGATAACTTAATATTGCAGAACAGATTTTCTGTTGATGCTGCTGCTCTTAAGCCTTGTAAGGTTGAGTAAATTGTCCTTTAAGGGTAATAGAGTTAGTCGACTCTATATATTGGATAATACAATGCCACATTTTGATGTGTTGGATTAATTAATTGTGATGGCAGCTTATAGAAAAAAGAATAGCACTCGTTTTCAAACAAGAAAAAAACCAAAAAAAACTCAGTATTTGACATCAAATACCAAAAAACGAGAGCTATTATGAAATTTCAAAGTGAGTTGCAAATAAACAATTTTATTAAAGTTTTTGTTTACAAATATTTTTAGAAACAAGCATCTAATTTGTAATTTTTTAGAAAAAGTGTAAATTGCTTACAAGAAAATTTGACTGAAACAATATTTTAATTGCAATTAAAAAACAAATGCTACTAACATTATTTTAATCACAATATCCTTCAAAGAGCAAGATGATTGCTCAACATACTCATTGTAATGTGAGGACTCGGTGAATTTTGGAGCAAATAAATCGCTTAAATAAAACTGACAGGTAGAATTATATATTGATTGACATGAGTACATAAATATAAAGTGCATATGTATGCAGAATTATAATAATATTGGGGTACATTATTGTACAACATGTGTACAACAATGCACAATACTATTGTATATAGAATCTGGATGCATATAAACTCTACACCAAATAAATTTTTCATACGCCCACTATTATCTGAAATTTTTCTTTACGGTACAGAACCATTGCTACGTAATACATATGCATCAAATATTAATATTAATATATATATATATATATATATATATATATATATATA
>JXCR01099072.1:0-12600 GCA_002079205.1 Phalaenopsis hybrid cultivar
CGAGCCGAACACGAACACACTTTTTGAGCTCGAAATATAAACGAGCCGAACACGAGTTGAGCTTGGCTCGCTCGTGTTCGGCTCGTTTACACCCCTAGAAATCATGCCAGGCTAAGAATATTTCTATAATGAAATGGGGCTTTATAGGTTAAATTTGTTGATTTAGGTTTTCATTGTTTCATCAAATTTCATTTAGCATTTATGAGGGCCATGCTCATGTTTAAAATTTGGTGTAGTCTAATGATATCGACCATGTCTTAATTGTTTACTAGCCGTTGACCTCACTTTTGGTTGAGGTTTAGTTTTCCTCTTTAGTAGCATAAGGTCTAGCCATAGGACTTTTATGTTGATTATATCTAGAAAACTAGAAAAGGAACCCTCACTGTTAGAAATTATACACTACTATTTGCTTAACTTTAAGTCTACATATTGGTCCTAACCTCTAGCACTTAGTAGGCGGGGTCAGTATGCGGGAGCTCAAGATGAGTCCCTATAGGACTGTTTGACCTTAGGGTTGACCCTGGGTGTTGGGGCTAAAGCACTCACTTTCACTCACTACACTCACTCTCACTCACAATCCCTCACAACTTTAAACCAGTATTTGTTGACTTTGATCCCTTGATCTTTTAGGAGACTCATGTAGATGGTCCCCAAAACGCATTAGCCCTAGGCTAGGGTTTAGCTAAGACCAGTACATAGAGGACCCAAATAGGGATTATGTTGGCCCATGACTCATATAGGGTGGTTGGCACCCCAATTCTACCAAAAATATTCAACTTGGTCTTTTGCCCCAAAATCCCCAAAATTACCTAGATACCCTTCGAGCCTCAAATTTGGCCAAAATTTTCAAAATTCCAAAATTCACCCAAAATATCCAAATTTGTCCAAAAATCATTTCAAACCTTCTCAAAATACCCAAATTACTCAGAACTACCCAAAAATACCAAATTTACCAAAATATCCCCAAAATTGCAAAAATTACAAAAATGCCCTTGGCACCCCAAACCTTCCGAAAGCATCCAAAATCAATCCAAATTTCTCCAAAACCCATTTGAACCCCTTAATTGGACCTAATTTGACCAATTTGATCATTTTAACCAAAACCCCCAAATTGCCTTTAAAGGCCCAATTTCCCCAAATTTACCTCAAATGTCCATCCAAACCTAAACTCAAATTCACCTTCCATATGATCAATTTAAACCAAATCCAAGCTCAATTGGGCCATGCTTTGAGCCCAATTTTGATCTAAGTCAAACCCCCAATTTTGGCTACATGACTTAATCTCACCAAATTGAACCTCATAGCCTACTCAATTTGCTACAATTTGTGTTGAAAAATCTTCATAAAAATCTTACACATAAAAATTGACCTTTAATTGGCCTTGGTGAAGCCTCAATTTCATTTAATTTTGACCTAAGTCTAAAAACCCCAATTTTGCCCCAAATTTATCATACCTCAAAATTCCACCAAATTGATTATCTTAGCCCCAAAATTGGCACCCAATTTATATTGAAAACTCTTCATGATGTTCCTATTGACCCTTTTCAACAATCAAATTGGACTTAGCCCAATGTAGACCCAAGTCTAGCCCAACATGCCCAAAGTGACCAAAATTGCAAAATCCTTCAAATTGAACTCAAAATCATTTTAATACTTCTACAAAAACCTTCATTACAATCATCTACACAAATTTGATCAATAATTTTGGCTTATTGACATAGCTAGCCTAACCTAAACCCAACATCTAGCGATTTTGACCCACATGAACCCATGCACCAAAATTGGCCTAGCCACCTTAAAGCCACCAACTTCATGACTCCACAACCATTAAGCTCCTCCTAAGAACCAGGCTAAACCACCCTAAATCTACCAAAGCATGCTATGGACCAATGGATCCCCAAATTAAGAGAATCATTCCATTTTTTAGGCCTTAACCGCAAAATCTTCTCCATCATTGATTGTCATAGGGAGTTAACCATCATTAGCCACCCCCTGACTTTCCTGAGCCAAGAGGTGACCACTCCCTGGCCGACCCGCCACCTTGTTCACCCAAAAATGGCCAAACTGAGAGCCACTACCCTTGAATCAAACCCAATCTTAACCCTAGGGGCCAGCTCACCAAAATCAAACCTTAGAGCTTTTTAGCCCACCACTTAGGCAAATATTGGCACCCATGACCAGACCCTGAGCTCTCCTCTCCGTCCATGGCTATAAAATGCCCCCTTCACGACCAAGAGAGATGTGCTGAAATTTTCTCAAGGAGACCCCTCTAAATTGCTCCCATAGCCTCTTTGAGACCTCCTCAGTGCAAACCAACCACTTTCTTGCCCAAATTCCATTTGCCGGAGTTCAATTTTTGAGCTCAAATCCTTGCTGAAGACAAGACAGAACTCTTGACACCTCCACAGTGCAAAAAAAAATCAAATTAAACTCACCCACATCTTCACCACAGTGGAAGAAGACAAAGCCCCATCAAACCCCCCTCACAAAGAGCCTCTACACTAGACTTTGATCAGCAGCCAAATTCGGCCTTGATTGAATTTGGGTTTAGAGCTTTCACCAAGACCAGAGGCTCAATCCCTACCCTCCTTGCACCTCCACGAAGATGACGAGCACCTCTGATTGAAGGTTCCCTTTTTAGGGCAAAGGTATTGAACTCTCCCTCTTCCTAAGCCTATTTTCATTCTCCATTTGATTAGAGTTGATTTAATGGCATGTTTACCGTATGGATGTGTTTGTCTCACTTAGACGAGTCCATAGGATCACACATGAGGAGATTTGGTTGAGTCTTGAGGGAGATCTTAAGTTTTTAGTGTGAATGGTTCTCGGGTTAGCCTATTCGGGGACGATGACCCACAATTGTTGGATCTCGCATGTAGCTTCGGTGATCCCTAGTATGACGTGGCACTGCGTGTTTAAGTAGAAAAATGAGGATTTAAATAATTCAGAAAAAGGTCCTTAACCTCAAAAATCCATAGCTTGGTGTAGAAAAATCACAAAAGTAAATAAAAATATCTTAGTGCTCAATGAACATAGGAGAACAATGTGAAAATTGTTTGAAGTTTATTTGATGAATATTTTATTTTTAATTAATTAAATACTAATTTGAGTATTTTAACTCTCTATGCATGTAGACATTTCACCATGGCTTGATATTTTGGAATGTTGTTGCCTCTGTCATGGGGGATATTCTCTGATTTTTCCAAAGTCAGAGAAGACCTCTAGACAAAGATCCATATTTTTCAAATTTGTGTCTATTATTTGCATAAATTAATCATAATAATTTGCATATTGTTTAGAAAAATTCAAGAAAATTTTGGAAGGTTTATTGTGACCATAGAACCCTTTGGAAAATTTTAAGTCATTAAGAACATACTTAACCCTCACAAAACCCTAAAACACAAAGGAAATTAATTTGGGAAACATCTAAATGACTTAGTTTTGATTCTAGACTGTGGTTTAAAGTTCAGAGAACTACCCATAAAATTTTCAAATCATTTGTAGGTCATTTAATAACTTAACTTGATTTGCTAAGTTAAATTGACATTTTGATACTAAAATAATTTTTAATAATTAAAATATAGCTCAAAAAATCATAAGAATTAGTTTTGGGAGTTCTTTGTGATGAGAGGAATTTTCTAAAAATAAAATTGTAAATAAAATAAAAACTTCATTTTTTAAGCCTATTTTGAATATTTAAGTAATTAAAAATTAATAAAAATCATAAAATTAGTAAAATTCATGGAAATGTTCTAAACTATTTTCTAAGCACTTATGAACAATTGAAATATTTTCCCTAATTTTCTAAGTGAAAATATTAAATTTTGAAGCTTAAAATAATTTTTAAAGGCTAAAAAATGAATTTTTCTTAATCTTTCACTTAAAAAATTCTTATAATTCAAAAAAAAAATCATAAAAATGAAAAAATTTATTTCCCTCAGTTTCTTGACCTCAGAGAGATTTAATAAAAATATAAAACTTAATTTTCCATGTTAAAATATTTTATAATTAATTAATGCTTCAGAAATTAAAATAATTTTAGTAATTCAAATAAAACTCAAAAAACTATGAAATTTAGTTCAAGTGGTTTTCTAGTCTAGGTCTACCTCCAGTAAAAAAATTTCGAGTGATTAAGGTTTGCCTTGGTCAAGTTTTGAAATTTTCTTTGAAAAATTCCATTCTTGCATATAAATAATTATATAAACTAAATTAAAAATTGAAAAATCACATTTTCTCCTCTGATGTTCCAATTGACCAATGAGTGAGATGGAATAAAAGTTCCAAATTTATTTTAATTAAATTTGATAAATTATGAAGTGATAGAGCCTTAGGTGCAAAAGTGTAATTTTAGAAATTTAGTCTTAATTAATATTTATGCTTAATTCAAGAAAGGGAAATGTGCAATATTTGATCCTAGTTAACATATTAGGATGATTGAAACACAAATGATTAATTGGTAGAAACCAATCTCACTTTTTTTAATCAAAGGATAAATTTGAAATTTCCTATATTATTAAATTTGGAAGTCTACTAAATTGAATGATCCTAGACTTAGGGGTATAGTTTTGAGTGTTAATAACTCACTAATTTAATAGCCCTATTTGGTGTTCAAGTGACATTCAAATGTTTTGATGATGAATTATTGTCACTTAAAATTTAATCTCTTTCAAAATATCAGGATCTTAAGGGTTTGGTGGTGACTTAAGCTAAATCAAATTTGGTTAAATGAAGATTAGAAAAGAGAATAAAAATTGAACACCTTTGAAACACTACAAGCCCAAGTTAAAACCAAAATTGACTAAGTGTCTTAATAACGCTAACTTGCCTCTTTAAAGGTCATCACCTACATAATTCTCAAATTGAATGATAAATAATAATCATTCTACTCTTAGGGATAATTGAACATCACTGTTCATTTAACACTAGAAATATTTACAGGTTAGATTATTAAGCAACATAATAAGTTTACATGAGATTGAAACTTTTCACCAGACAGTGAGGGGAAAGCATGAACCTACCTTTTTCTCCATACCCGTTGGATACGTCGGAGGTTTACTAAACTTGATATGTTTTGCTTAATAAAATCATCCTTAATCAAACCAATACAGATTCACAAAGATTTAATCTATGAACCTTATTTTTTTCCTCTTTACACAAAATGCTCTTACATGCATTTTGAGTTTCAGTTGGAGATGACGGGAAGACCATCCAATTACGCTTTTATTGTGATTTATTTACCTGCATTTTTAGATTCTCATATTTTTTTAGTACGTTACTGTACTTACTCACCTGCATGTATAACCAAAATACGAACTTGCATGCTAAACAACGATGTCACCCTGCATGAAAACCAAAACTATTAGGATAGCCACAAAACCAAAATTAAAACCAAAACCAAATTCAACCAAGATAAAATTCACCTCCACAACATTCAAAACATAAAATAACTCAAAATTTAATCACAAACATCATGAAAACAATAACTGCAACTAAATTAAGATGATTCTATCGGATGTTCGGGAATCCCTCGGAGGAGGTAACCTACGGTTGCTAACGAGGTTTCCCACGATTTAAATGAAAGTATGAAACTCATTAAGTTTGGGTTTAGTAAATTCATTTGGACTAAGTAAATCCAATAGAAAATAGTGGTACCAGAACGGGGGAACCGTAGGATCCTAACCGGTGTCTCTCTAATCAACTTTAACATGCCCCATAATATTTAAATAACTACAATCATAAGACCATTTGATTTGACATCATAACTTAACACACTAGAAAACTTGAACTCACCACGATAAGGAGCTTGGAGCTAGCATGGTGGGCAACACGACCATCCTCAACAACAAAACATGTCTTTCAGCTAAACCAATTTCCTTCCTTAGAAGTAAATAACCAAGCTATAGGATTTCGAGGTTGTTTGCTTATGCAATATAAATCCTCACCTTATCTTTAGGCCTTTGTACATCTCTGTTGTAGAATCTAAGCCCTAACTCGTCTTAGGATTCTGAGGTTATCGTTTATCATGACCTAAATCCTCACACATTTCAGACTATTTGTGTAAAATGAAGCCCTAACTAATAAAATTGGCAGGATGACAAATAATTTCTCCTCAAAATTGAAGTCAAACAATAAGACAGATTGGGAGGTCACCGAGGTTCTCCTCCGGATCCATGACGTCTCCTAGTTCTTCCTTGGATTCTACAATAAAATGTTTCAAATTTGAGTTATTCTTATTTCACACCTCTTTGTCTGATTTCATTGAAAAATCATATCCTTTTAAACTCCTTGAAGATAATATTCTCTGATTTTTATCGAGAGTTATTTAAGTGACTTCGGTTATCTAAGATGTAATTAACTATAGAGGTTTGCCTTATAGGAAGCTTGTCCGAACCCAGCTTAATATAAACCCTATTTAATTCTTCATGTTAAATATGAGAACTTGTCGCAAATATAACGGTTTTGCAGACCAAACAAATGTCATATATTTCTTAGTTTATTTGATCGAGCCTCATCCTCAAGTCTTTCGTTTATTCTTCGGGATAGATACAAGCTTTAAGGTATATTGCTCTTTCATTTAAACTATGAAAAACATGAGATCAGTTTGATTTCATATTTTTCTATACTTATATACATATGTAAATTAAAATGTTATTCCAAAGCGGGCGACGAGATTTCGATTCCGGCGACCAACAGCTTATAACAGGCAACTCCTCAACTAAATAATGTCGACACTAGCATGTTCACAACAGGGGTTTAAGAGAATAGAAATAATATTTTTGAATCATAGCAATTCTCGAGCGAAATGTAAAATTTAATATTAAAAGTTACTTATTGCATAGACATATCACAACAAAATTTTTTTAAATTAGGATTTTTAGCTATTGATGAAGGTTATAAATTATTTTTGTTTCAGATTAACAACTAGTTTAAATGAAATCTTATCATGAATTTTGTTTTTTTTTTATTTAAAAAATTCATAAGAGGACAATATCAAAAGCATCACAGAAAGGGTAAGGCAAAATATAATATATTTCAGCCCGAGTAGTAGCCATACCAAATGATGGTGTCTGAATCATAAAAACCATGTTTTTTTTTGCATTATAGTACCAACAACACTAGCAACCACCAACAATGCATCAACACCCTTCAATAGTTCAATACTAGCCTCAACAACCACAGGCTTTAGAGCAGTCTAGAAATATGATTTTATCTCGATCATTTGTTATGACATAGCTAAAAACCTGTGAAGCTCTTAACGTGATGACATGTATTATCTTTATTTTTAAGTAACCATCAAGGAGATCATTTGACTGTAGGGCATCACATTTGTTCATGTAAAATAAACTTGCATTTAGCGCATCTGTGTCTTTATTACAGTCACTTGTAGTGACAATAATGCCATTTGACTTATCCATAACTGTTACTGAGCGCGTTCATGATTATTGTCGTTATATCACAAAAATTATATGATCAAACATAAATCTTTATGCATTTTAGGGAAGGAATCTTACAAATTCAACTTCATGATCATCCGAGCTTCAATTTTTTCAAATTTATAACTAAACCGAGTGTCTTTGAACGACAAAAAAATGACTCTAAAATTTGTTTAATCATGGTCATATTAAGCATAGATCAAACCATTAAAACATTATTATAGGTTCTATATCATTAATTAAATGGTCTAAATGAACTCAAATTCTTACATATTTGTAGTTGAATTGAGTGTCTTGATGAAAAGAATCAAATGAGCCTCAGATCACTCAATTTCAATGTCATCAAGACATATAGATTCTTAAAATAAATTATTTTTTGTTACAATGGATCAACGTAAACCCTCTGATTAGGTTATTGAGAAACTTATGGGCCAAAGACCAAAATGCCCTCCCAAAAAATTTTTAAGTAGGCTCCCTTGCTTCACTTGACAGAAAGGAGAGAGAAGGAGAAGTAAAATTCTAGAGACTATTATGAAGAGAAGAACATAAGAGAAACCTCTGGCCTTCGTAGCCGTCAGTCATCGTCTACCTCCAGCCTCCATAGTTTTCTACCACCATCAATCATCGTCTGTCATCACTATCCTTCATCACTAACCACATGTCTTGGCATCCAATACTGATAATCTTTGTAGCCAGACTAAGATTATTGTTGAAGTTCATAATATTTATATATGTCTGGCTCAATTTCTGATTGATGTCTAGTTTTGAATATTTGGGAATTTAGTCTATAAAATATTAATTTTTTTTTCAAAATATTTATTGGAATAGAATTATGATTTTGACTTAGTGCTTATACTATTATTTTAAAAATTTAATATTTATCCTCATGGGAATGATCTCATACTCAAGGACAGTATTTTAGTTGAACTACACGTGTACTTACATTTGCCCATACAAAATTAGCTCAATATCCTTAGTTTCTAGCAACTAATTCATGGTTAATATGGAATGTAGGAGTTGCATAGATATTCTCCTCATAGAAGGAAAATTGATGGCAAGGGTGATAAGCACTTATCATTAATAGATGACCAAAAGAAAATATGTTGAGATTTTCATACCTATTTTATACTTATTTTGATGATATTGCACTTTAAAAAAGGGTATTTTTGATGTTTTGTTGCAAGTATAATGAATTATGGTCATTAGAGCAAAAAGATGCAAAAAACGGTGAAATTTGGAGCAAAAACGAGCAAGAAATGATATTTTGCCCTGTCACCTTTCGATAAGTCTTTGGATGCTTAATCTCTTTTACACTTCTTGCATATTTTTGAATGAGATTACACTTTAAAGGAAGGTTGTTTTCATGCTTATTTTGTAAGGCTATCAATTAGGAACACAACACAATTGAAATGGGGCGAAACAGAGCTAAAACAGAGCGAAACGGTGGAGCTGCGCAGTCTGCCCGCCGACGGCGCCAAAACGGCGCCGACGGCGAGATTTACCCGAGAAGACCGAAAAACAATATAAAAGCTCGCCGACAGCGTCCGTGACGACTATGGACCGACTTTTGGCGATTATGGGCTGAAATTCAATGTATTTGGACACTTTTTGGAAGGGTGCTTGTGGCAACTCTTCAAACTTCGTCCCTACACTTTAAAAGAACGAATTTAGGTTAAAAAAAAAGGGATTTATGTGAGAGGAATGTTAGGAAGAGTGTGGAGAAAGTTTAGGGATTTTAGAATAGGAGTAGAGATGTAGATTTCTACCATTTTGGAGAGATTGGAGAGGAGATTTTGAGAGAATTTGTAAGGAGATGTTCTAGCATTGCATATGGTAGAGATTTTCTTCTTTCTTTCAAGGGAAAAAGCTAAGTATTGTGTTCTTTATTATCTTATGGTTTTGTAAACTTAGATTTCTACCCTTTTGGAGAGATTGGAGAGGAGATTTTGAGAGAATTTGTAAGAAGATGTTCTAGCATTGCATGGATCGGCGGGAGACTTTGTGGAGAAAATTTCTTCTTTCTTTTAAGGGAAAAAGCTAAGTATTGTGTTCTTTATTATCTTATGGTTTTATAAACACTTATCTAGTGGATTTGCTTTGATGAAATGAAGTTTTCCGTTGTGTTTTCTTCATGCTTTCAAGGGAAAAAGCTAAGTATTTTGTTCTTCATATCTAGTGGATTTGCTTTGGTTAAATGAAGTTTCTGTTGTGTTTTCTTCGTGCTTTGTGATCTAGTAGATTTGCTTTGATGAAATGAAGTTTTCCGTTGTGTTTTCTTCGTGCTTTGTGATGTGTTTCTTTTTCTTCTTGTTTGAAAATAATGACATGAGAAGATTATGTCGTTGTTTTCATTTTACTTTTCTTTTGTAATGAGTAGAATTCATGTTTAGGATATTGTGATGCATGTTAGAAGCGAATTTAATTATCAATGTGATGATTTTTACTTGCACTTTATTTACATTACAATAAAGGTCTGTTTTTTAATTATAAATGTGATGGTTTTTACTTGCACTTTATTTACATTACAATAAAGGCCTGTTGTAGTTTAAAAATATATTGTAATTGCATTAATACCCGAGAGGGCTGTGTAATTCTTAAAAAGATAGACCCACATTCAGATTTCATGAATGGTTAATTTCATGGGAGTTGAATGCAAATAAATAGGAAAATATACTTTGATGGGCGTAGAATTGGAGATTTTAGGGTGACATACTAAAATCCCCAATTTGGTCCTATTGTTTGAGTACTGAAGCAGAGATGTTAGCCCTCAGGCGAGAGGAACGTGGGAGCTTCGAAGTGAGAGCCGGTATCTTCCCAGCCTAGCCACAGATTCAGTAAACAAGCATAGGATTAGTCTATGTTCTTTATGCCTCTATCAAAGGGTAAAAAATATGATTGCTCCTATTTGACACAGACAATATTTAATGCATCTCATTTTTTTACATTATCCAATTCATTACATAAGAATAGTAGTTTTCAATATCTCAAAATTCTCCAAACCAATTCATCCAAAAAGGGTTATTTTTAGAATTAATATTTGCATTTAGTTATAGTTACTATCTTTGCATTTAGCACTTGCATTTAGGAGTGGTTGCTAGATAAAACATCATTTTAATCGACATTCCAAACAAAGGACTAATTGTAATAGACTAGGATTTGACTAAGGACCTCTTACATCGCTTTCCTGTGGGATCGATAAACGGGACTCCACTAGAGCCCTGTATTACTTGAGTGATACGTATACTGTGTTTGAAATTATGACTTTACAAAATCATTATAAATATATAAATCTGGGTTCATAAATTTAAACATATTTATAGTCACTGTCAATAGACAACGAGCATCAAACATTAGTTGTGCATAGGCATCAACAAATTTAAAAAAAAATGAATATCTTAGTTCAAGCGGTAATGAGAGGCCAACTTATTCATTCTTCTGATAGAGGAAAAGACTAATCGATTTAGATGTATGTGGATATGTGTCAGATAATTATTTTTAGAAGATGTCAATAAGAATCGATGTGCAATTTTAAAAGTTGAGTGATGAAAGATAGTTGACTTAATTATTCTTTTGATAAGACAAGAAATCAAAATACTGAGAAGATATATGTAAGATTTTTAATGGCATGAGAGTGTTTAATATCAATCATTGGTAAATATCAAATTACAGGGACCATCAGAAGTTAATATACAGCTAGTGGTTAGTTTATACTCAATGGCTTTTATAGATGGAGATGTCGTATGAGTGAATAAATGATCATTAATAGCTAACAAATCTCAAATGTTAAGTCTTTGACAAACATTAAAGAAAGAACAGGATTGAATCTCATAAGTCGGGTCATGATCACCTACACAAATTTTTATTTATGCATGGTAAGACGTGGTGACAACAAAAAAAGACATCAAATATTAGTGGCTAATAGGATTTAAATGTTTGTCTTTAACAGACATTGAAAGATAATAAAAAAGGAATGTTCTAATCTAGGATATGTTCGACATTCAACGCAATTGTTTCTTTGACAAAATGTGAGATTTAAGTAACTTAAAAAACAGAAGTCTGATATTTATGATATAATGCTACATAATATTTAGCTCTAAAATCAATCTCCGCATACACTTTGACAATCATGAAATCTTTGAAAAAAGCATTCATAATCGAAGATAACTTCAAGATATACAAATATCTCTAAATACCAACCCATTTGAAAGAGAAGAAGGCATTTAGCCAGCTGTCAAGGCACATATATAACAAAACTTAAAGATCATCCAAACTTATTAGCCTCTTAGATTCTATTTGACTTTTAAGTCCACCTCTTATGTAAGATTACATATCAAAATTATCTCATATGTGTGAAAACATTTACACTGAATCAGATGTAAGGTTTTATGTTCTCAACATAATCATCATCATCATCATCATTATAATCAAATTAAAATCAAAACAAGTAAATTACATCTCTATTTCTAAACTCACATCTTTTTCTTACATTTTTAAAGCTAACTAGCCACATTCAATGGTCTTACCACTTCTACAAGCTACAATAGTTTTTTTATAAGCATTACTATATTATTGATGAGAAACAAGTCCAATTTAAGTGACTTACATTCTTAGTCAATCAAGCTATATCTATTTTTTGAAGTCTAGCAAAGCCTTTCTTTTGATTAAAACACCAATGGACAACATTTCCAAACAAGAGCATCTAGTCTACTTAAGTAGTCACATTCCCAAACAATACAATGGAGGTTAAACAAACACGATTAATTTAAGGTTTAGGGTTAGTACTAGTAACTTTAATAATTTAGCATCCAACTACTATAAATAATAATAATAACACAATTAATGAGGCTCTAGACAAAATCATCCAACTCTTTAGTCTCTTAGGGTGACATAAATTAAGTTAACCTATGTCATTGAAATTTGTGCAATAACAATACATGCATGTTCCATGCTCATGATAAATTGTTTTTTTTAATTTTTTTTTTAATTTTTTTTTAGTTTTTTGTGATAGATGAAATTTTGATTAATCTATGTTCTAGAAATATAAAATATTTGAAGGGCCTCCAAATCAAATGATTGAAATTGGTGAAATGTAGCATTTAGAACGCTTGAAAAGATCTAATTGTTTTGTTTCAGAATTTGCTCTAATCTTGTAGTCAATATGGCCATA
>JXCR01099096.1:0-10287 GCA_002079205.1 Phalaenopsis hybrid cultivar
TTTTTATCATTTATAACTTAACCTAATTATCATATTGGCTCTTTCATTAAGATTCAAATTATTTAATCTAAACCACTTTCTCTGATACCACTTTTGTCATTACCCGGCCCAGAACTTGGAATTAACCAAGACAAGAACATATGGTTGGATAGGAATAAAATTATTTTTTATCATTTATAACTTAACCTAATTATCATATTGGCTCTTTCATTAAAATTCAAATTATTTAATCTAAACCACTTTTTCTGATACCACTTTTGTCATGACCCGGCCCAGGATTTGGAATTAACCAAGACGAGAACATATGGTTGGATAGTGAATAAAATTATTCACTATTTTATTTCTCTAACAATTTAATATTAAAAAAATCACGAAAGAGTGACTAAAGAAAACAATTAAAATTAACAAACAAAATTTGTAACTACTGATTTTCTCGCCTCCTATATACATTTGATCCTTTTATATTCATTTTATTCAAAGTTCAAATTAAAGAAACATAATGAATTATCGAAAAATAACGCATGAATAATCATACTTCTAAACTACAGTAACCAAAGAAAACAAAGCAACATTCATGCTGGACTTTCAGATCTCTAAAAAAACTTAATAATACGCTAGTTTTTCATATTTTCATAAGAAAATTTATATATGTGATGAATGTATCAATGACATTTTTCTAAATAAAAATATTCAAGTCTTATATACGTATTTACTTTATATTTACTTTTACTTTATATGCTTTACATACACATCTGTCTCGGTGAGGATCGTTGACAACAAAAATTAATACACCCTTGGTCAATATTGTCCCATTAGCTCCAATTAGCACAACGATTAGTGATATAAACATTACAATTGTCTAAAGTGGAAGGAACAGATATTATGCCGTTAGCATAGCGATTAGGAATGTAAACAACACAATTGTCTGAGGAGGTAAACTTTGGTCTACTCGCCCTTGGTCTATATTATCTCGTCGGCATAATTGTTAGTGATCTAACCATCATAATTATCTATGGTGGCAGAAAAATCTCTGCATGCGTGCGTACACTGACATCCCCTACAAGTACAATTAGGGGGTGAACTGCTCCTCTAAACATGCACATACAAGCATTCATATATAAATCATTTCATTCTTCATAACATAAAGTATTCTAAGACATTTTCATGCATCTACTAATATGAATATCTAATCTGCTTTGCAACTATTCAACATACATATCTCTTATATCAAACATCTCTCTCATATCAGTCATACTTTTTATCTCATGCATATCTCTTACTTGTATCATACATATTTTTCCTATCATGTATATCACACATCATGCATATCTAACGATTTGAAAATTTTGTTGTAATATAAATCTACTGAACTAAAGCATACATGTAATCAACTTACATTTTGAAATAAAATAAAATTATTCAAATTTAAAAATGTAATTACTCAACTTGGTTGTCACACTACATTCTTAATTTTCGCAACTAATTGGATGTCGTGATAACTTTTATGTTAATCTTAATAACCTATGGAACAAAAAATCAAACTTTAAGATTCAAGCGATTTCAGTTAATCGAATTAATCTTCATTCTTAAGTTAGCATAGGATTATTTTACTTAAAATTGATGGAGCTCACTGTACGATAAGCTTCCACAAGTTTGTCTCGAACTTGCCGCCTCAAGTAACAAGCCTGAAATCTTAAATGACTTAAGAATTCAAGATATCTTAGCTCGCTAAGTAATTTAACTGAAGAAATAACTGATTATCTTAAATGTAACTTAATCGGCTTCTCGACAACCCACTCCTACTCCGAAGCTACCAGAACTTCCTCCTCTTATCTTATCTTCTCAATCTACCCTTTCGCTTGCTGATATCGTGTTAAAACTCTTACGAAAACTCAGACATTAACGACACAAATTCAGTGTCTTTGACAGCCACCGAAATGCAAACAATGCACAATTTGTGACAAATTTCAAAATGGAAATAAAAGAAAGAAAATGAAAGTATCAAATGTAGGTAAAATCAATTTCACGCTTATTGATTTCCTTCCGTAGCCATGAATCATTCTCCGCAACACTCGGTGGGCCACAGGTCTGTGCTCTGCCCGTGGCTTCTGCTACAAGAGCCGTGTCGGAACCTTTTGCCAAGCGTAACCGAACAAGGAGAGTGGGAGGGAAGGGAATCGGGAGAGCGAAGAAAATCTCGAAGGTTGTGGAATGAGGATTTCCCCCCATTCGACTAAAACTTGCGATAAATATAGCATGAGAGGCGGTGGGGAACAATAAAGCGGAATAAGGGAGGAGTAATTAAGGATTGATTAAATTTTATTAAACTTATAACTTCCCATTTGTCTATTTCCCAATCCATTCAAATTTTATATATAGTATTATATATTGAATTGATTGTTTTGACCCGTAGAATTTTATAAAATTGATTCAATTGAAATCCCATAGATCCAAAATTTGGAATACATTTTAAATTTGCAAAGATTTTACCTGATGTCTCAAAAATGGTTACGACATCTTATTCCTTCCAAATGATAAATTAGGAAGTCATAAAATCTGAAATCCCATTGTGGTTATATAAGAGCCAAGATAGAATTCAGCAGCAAATGAAAGCCACAAAAAGAAGCCAACATGTATCAAACTTGAGAAAATTTCAATCATACCAATCACTATATGGTTTAGAAGAAACAGTAAGGACATAAATCATCAATTGAATGATCCAAGCCTCAAACTGGTACAAAAAGAATCTTGTCTATAAACTTATTATCAAAACTTGCAAAGTTTTTGAAGAATTCAAATCCAATAACACATAAGAATTGAAAGTAATATTTTATTCCGCTATTCAATCACTCAATACTTTATTTATTCTTGCTTCCAGATTTTTATTTATAATCCAAAAAGAATCAAAATAAGTAATTTCTCAGAATTTCTTAGATCTTGCTTAATGCTGCAAGTTTCCATGCAACACACTTGAATCACAACAATAGCAAGTTTCAATCTTGTTTCAGCAAAACTGTAATTTTTGAACTTAAGATTATCGTTTTTGCAAATTTCAGCAAGTCTCGTTTTTTCCATCTATAGTAGAATGCTCAGAAATGAAGGAAACCTGAATTCTAATATCATGCCCGCATAAGCAAAAGTCTCGAATGGAAAAACCGGATATGGGTGCAGCTGAAAATAATGACATCAGCACATGAAGGCAAAATTTATCACCGGCTAATGTGAAAAGCCAAGGAAGACATCAAATATTTGAACATATCTACAGCACTCGCAATGGAGGAAAAACCAAAATGGGAACTCCATATCAAGATTGCAACTCCATACTTAATTTTCTTAGCATCAATTTCAAATAATCACAAAATTCAAAATTATGAATAACAAGTAAATATTCCTGACCTTTTAATTTTACTAATTTCCAAAATATTGGACCAAAAGCAATTGCTTTCTGACCTTGATTTCCTTCTACAGCAGAAGCAGTCTCATTAGCAACAGCAGCCCATACTTCTTTCTCCAGCGCACAAGCCGCTAACTCATCTTTACAAGCCCTTAGAAGATCAACCTGTACCTGGTATGCCCTGCTTCGAGGAAGAACCCCAGGATTTTGAGCCTCAGGAGTGGGACAAAGTGAAAGAAGTTCTTTGCAAACTTCAGTCCCAGAATTATCTCTCTGTAAAATTTCAGCACACAGTTCAGAAATATCCCGTCCAAGCAGTCCATTCGCCATGCAGGCTTTAGCAATTCCAGATGCAAGATCAGCATGATGATTACGAGCAGATTCACAAATTCGAGGATAGTCTATGGAGTGATGAAGTTCGTCCAGGCTCACACGCCGTGAACTCTTCCACATGGAGAGCATTTCTTTGCAGTCAAAACTGCCTGAGCCCATAAGCCACATACCTAAACTGAGCATTTTTGAAGGTAACAGAAGCGGGAAAATCCTAGCTGTCCACAAGCATTTGTCCCTGGCGTCAAGTGAACTCCACAAATCTATTTCTTCAATACCCAAATCAAGCAAAACTTTTCTCCATGGCTTGCCACAAAATGTCCCGCCATTTTCAGCATACATTTTTGGATTATCTTGGAGTCCACAGTAGACAATGACGGTTCCCATGCATCCTAATAAAGGAACCTCCCAAAGGCAATGCCGATCAGGTAATACAAACCCGATTTTATTTTGTGTTTCAATGCAAGCTCCTTCGGTATGCACACCAACAACAATGGATTGAGAACCAATTTGTATTCTACCAGAAAGGGAAGAATCATAAACCAATGATTGCTCACGAATTGAAACACCAGGTGAAATTCTGCTAGAAAGAATGACTGCAGATGGAGCAATATCACAGACAGTGGTATCTGGAACGTAGCACAAGTGCCTACGACATACGAGTCCCGAATAAATACCATTTAAATGATCCAGGACTTCACTTGAAGAACCAAAATGTAAAAATGACAGCCCGTCTGCACATGAAAAAAAATGGAAAAAAGATCCATAACCAGTATCTCAAATTAGTAACGCTAGTAAAAATAAATGAAAAGCAATATCCATCTTCATGTTCTGCACAATCAATAAATTAAGAGTGCAATCTTATGCTTCTTTATGTTTTGCAACAATTTAGAGCCCAAAATATGCTTGTTGCAGTAATGATCTTAATTTTGGCCATATTTGGAGAAATCTTTAAAAGGAAAATAATAACAGTTACAGCATACTAAAGTTTGTAAGAAGGTTAGCAGTACATATTACGATACTAAAGTTCTAAGGACAAAGAGAGTGCTTATACAAATAATTATCAAACAACAACAGCAACAACACGCCTTTATCCTGCTAAGTGGGGTCCGCTACATGAATCCTTTTTCTCTATTGTATCCTATTGAGTGTCATATTTTTGATAAATTCTAATGGATTAATATCCATTTTTATACAATATGCCCAAGTCTTTTGCGTGTACCTTAGACTTTCTTAACATGAGTCGAATCTAAAACATCTACTCAGCAAAAAAAAACTATATATGTCACAAATATATTTAAGAAGTGGGTAAGAGATCACGGTGTTAATATCTATAAGATAAAATCAAGGTAATGATAATGGAGAGGCTGATTCCCACAGTTGGCAGAGGATTATTATCCATCAAAGACGGCATAAAGTTTAAGCACCACACTTCTGCCTTGTCATTTTTTTGTCACTAGTTACTGAATGGAATATGTTCGGTAATAAAAAAATAGTGCAAAAAGCCAAAAAAAGTATTATCCAAACATTAACTAGAAAAAACTTTAGATGGAAAGAAAAAAAAGATGCTATTAAATGTAATGTCACTGCATTTTAACAACCAAAAAGTGGAAATGAATTTATCTTTTAAAATAGAAGGCAAAATATCAAATAAGAAAACAATGCATTTTTTAATGATTGAAAATAACATATACATGAATTTTTGTATATGCATGTTAAGAGGAGTTCACCTCCTTATAGTAGCGGCTGGGGATGCCAAGGTATTGGTGCACAGATATTTTGTTTATCCACTCGAACAATTATAAAATTTAGGTAAATAACTATTGTACTGATGAGAGTGTCAGCCTGAGGTGAGTGGGCACTCTACCACCTAAACCAATTATGCAATTTAGATCATTAAACATTGTGTCGAAGATCATCAGACAATCATGTAAATTAGATCACGAACCGCTGCGTCGACTTGATAATACCCGCCAGAGATGTGTTTGATTATATTTGACGATGCTAATGAGACAGATGCAAAAGTTAAGATTATAAAGTAAAATTAAAATTAAATAATAAATCTTGAATACTAAAATTAAAATTAATGCATATAAAATTTTAGATTATTCAATTGAGAAGATGTCAATAATACATGCATTAGATTATTATATGAATTCCTATACTGAATTATGAAAAATCAACATAAAGATTGTTCTCTTTTCCTTGAGTTAATGTAGCTTAGAAGTTTAATTGCTCCACTGAGTTGTCTTAAATAACTTATTATATTATTTTAATTATTTTTCAGGTCTAAACTTTTGAATAAGATAAATCCTAGAAGAGAAAATGTGTACAGAAGGCGAGATCAACAACTAGAAAAGTAAAATTTTTTTTGTTAATTAAATTAGTTTCTTTAGTTGAACTTTCAATTAAGATTTGGTTATTAAACTATTAGTAAATAGAAATAAAAATAAAATAAAATAAAAACTTAATTTCATAATCTGACAATTTGTTCTTACCTTATTTAATTCCAAGACTTGGAACGGGTCATTATACCGGCTAGGATTGTTATTGGTTCTATTGTTAGAACTTAATCCTACAAATATTTTTTTATAGAATTTATTTTTTAATGTTATTGTAGTATTTGAATTCATTTGATTAAAGATCTATTGCATCAATTTCTCAGCTTGAAGTTATTTGTATGGAGTTTGGATTGGTTTTTATGATTTAGTTCAATTGGGACCCGTTTACTATTTTATTATTTTGGAAGGTTTTGCTATTTAATTCTTTGAATAACTAAGCTATTGTTGGAGTTATCATATGCCAATACCAAACTACATGATTAAGTTGTCTACTTGCATGGTTCTATAAGTAAATAGGTTCAAAACATTTTTTCACTTAAGAAGGGAAAAAGCCATGTTAAATCTTATGGTGTGCAAGGGCATACCACCTAGGATGAAGTATTGGAGAAAGAGAGAGAAACCTTTCTTGCTAGTTCCAAGTATGAATTATAGTCGGGAAAGACGAAAAAAGAAGATACCCCTTCAATCCTTTGACCCCTCTTCTATATTGGTAGTATGCCCTCCCATATAGTACAAGATTCAACTATAAATGAGTAAAAAGTACACTTACTAAAATTTATTAATACTCGGGCAATTTAATTTCTTGTGAGGAATACAAACTTTGGCCGTTAGGTTAGTACATGCCTTGTAGCTCAGTGCAAAAAAGTTGCAGTGTGTCCGAGCGAGCTATGAGTCAACCTTTACTATTTTAGCAGCTCTCCTGCGCTAAGCTGGTAGCCTACCCAATCAAGATTAGTCAATGAACGTTTTTTATTTAATTTATAGCATCTATCTATTTCGATAAATGATTGATATGATTTAAGATTCCCTTCATCCTCCTATACATGCGAGCTCAAGCAAGAGCTTGTGCCCTTCTTATTTGAAAAACTCTAACCCACTTGCGCCGTGACATTGCTTAAAAGATGGATATCTCAAAAGAGATATTTAATATTCCTTACAGTTACCTAGCATCAAGTTATATGGAAAGAGAAATAAAGATGAGGGTTCCTCAAAAGAAAAAGGAAGAAGAAATTTAGGATTGAGGGAGCTAAAACTGATTTCTCCACTGAGTTTGTCAGAGGAGGCTCACACTTCAGCTTAAAAATTGATTTTTAGTGAGTTTAGGGCTTCAGTGGCTAATCGCTTCTAGTGAATATTTATTTTGATACAAAATTTTAGCATAGTTCTCTTTATATGGCTAAGTTTTGTTAATTGATATGAAGTTTACGCAGAGACAATTTTTCATGTTTTGCTAATGTTGAGTGAGATTTTTGGTGAGCAATACTTTTTGTCGATCAAGTCGTCAAAATGGTATATTTACGGAGAAGGGGGACACTAGGGAGCCCTTGGTTATAGTGGTTCTTGAGGTTGATTCTTTCGCTATCGCCGAGGCAATAGGAAGAGTAACTTCGGCCTCAATTGAGTTAATTGAGGCAGTTTCTACCAAGATGGGGGAGGACGATAAGCTATTTTCCATGTGATATTGAAGTTTTCAGTTGTCTTGGGTGAGTTCCCTGATGGTAGGTACACCTAAGGCTAATTCACTGATCAGGTGAGCAAATCTTCGGATGAAGAATGACACGTCTATTCCAGGAGGAAGTTGAAGAATGGAGATCGACTCAAGCTCGGGAACTTATTAGATGATACATTTGTTCTTACTGAGAATAGCACTCATCTTACCAATTTATTAGATGGCTCATTTCCTATAGAACTAGAGGCAGAGGCAGAGGCAAGACAGAATTAGGTCACTCTCTAGCTACCTGATACTACGTATTTTGACACTTTTGGAATAGACCTGCCATTCCCGAGCTCGAGCCTAAATGAGCCGAACACGAACAAACAAATTTTTGTTCGTGTTCGGCTCGTTAACTTAGCGAACGAGTCGAACACGAGCGAACGACCCAAACACGAGTTTCTTAATGAGCAAAACACAAGCTGTTCGCGAACAACGAGTCATTTTGACAGTCCTATCCACTGCTCCATGCTTTGAATCATAATAATTTTGTTGTCGATCCAAAGCAGCTTTCAATCTATCTTTGATCAATCTGATTTTCTATGTAACTTCATCAACTAATTCAAAACCTAACATTTGACGTTAATCTAACTCCACCTAACTTAATAAAACTATGTATTTTCTGTCATACAGTGTTTCATAAGGAGTCATTTTAATATTGGACTGGGAACTATAATTATAGACAAATTCAATCATTCAAATATAATCTTCCCAATCACTTCAAAACTCAAGAACATAAATTCTCAACAAATCTTCTAATGCCTAAATTATCCTTTCGATTGTTTGTCGGATTTTAGATGACAAGCAATACTAAGATGCAATTGTGTATCTAAACCTCTTTGAATGTCTTTCCATAGCTTGAACATGAATCTTCAACCTCTGCATAAATAATAACTTTTGGAATACCGTGTAGTTTAATAATTTCTTTAACATACAATCTAGTCATTTTTTTTCAATTGAATATGTTTGCTAAATTGGTAAGAATTGTGCTAATTTTATTAATCTATTTATAATTACTAAGATGTTATCATGATATTGCTTGTATCTGGGAAAATCCATCATAGTTTTTTCCCATTCGTGCTCAGGTATAGACAATGACTGTAACAATTCACTAAGTCTTTAATGTTCGGCTTTTAAAATTTAACAAGTCTGATATTTCTTCATACCTCGCCACCAAAACATCAATTTCAAATCTTTATATTTTTTGGTGTTGCCTAGATAAATTGCATAACCTGAATGATGTGCTTCATGTAAGATTTCCTATCTCAAATCGGGATTAGTAGGTATCCAAAACTACAGTTTGTTTCTAAAAACACTATCTTCGTCTACAGTCATATCTGACCTTCTAGATTGAAGTTGCTCCAGGAGTTTCAGATATTCACTATTAACTTTTTTAAGTTGCCTTGATTTTATCAATTAAGGTTGGTTCTATAATCAAAAAATGTAAATACTCACTATCTTTTGGCCTTCTGACTTCCAACTCTAGGGCATCAATTTTTTTAATCAATTCTAATTCTTGAGTAATGATCCAACTCCCACTGCAACTAGATTTACAACTCAAAGCTTCAACAATTATATTTGCTTAGCCAGGACAATATTGCATATCAAGATCATAGCCTTTGATAAGCTCCAGTGATCTTCTTTGTCTCAACTTCAGCTCATTTTATGTGAAAATATTTTCAAACTTTGATAATCAGTGAATACTTCATACTTCACACTTCATACCATATAGGTCATATCTCCAAATCTTGAGATCTGATACTACAACAACTAACTCTAAATTATGTGTCAGACAGTTTCTCTCATGCGGCTTTAACTATCTGGATGCATAAGCTATTATTTTTTTTTGTTTTGCATCAAAACACATCCCAAACCTCTTAATGATGTGTCGTTGTAAATCTAAAATCTGCTTATTCCCATGGAAAAAGTAATACTAGAGCACAAGTTTAATGTTATTTCAAATTCTTAAAAATTGTGTTCGCGTTCTTCATTCCACTCAAATTTAATATATTTTTTCATCAGTGTGGACAATGACATAGATATTTATAAAAATCTTCTAATGAATCTCATCTAATATCTAGCAAAACCAAGAAAATTACTCACCTTTGTAAGATTCTTTGGTGTAGGTCATTCCATGATCGCTTTCACACTCTAAGGATCCACTAAAATTCTTTGCCAACTAATGATGTGTCCCAAAAATGCAATGTTTCTCAATCAGAATTCACATTTTGAAAATTTTGCAAAGAATTAATTTTGCCTCAACAGCTCCAATGCAATTCTCATACGCTTGGTGCTTGGTATAATCATCATCTGTTTTTTAATAGAATTGAATATCATCATAAAAATAATGACAAAATGATCCAAATAAGGCTTCAACATTCGAGTCATCAAATCCTTGAACCCAAAAGGAGCATTTGTTAAACTAAAAAACATAACTAAGAATTCATAATGATTATATCTGGTCTCAAAAGCTGTCTTTATCATATCTACCTCCTTAACTCTAACTTGAT
>JXCR01099112.1:3364-20091 GCA_002079205.1 Phalaenopsis hybrid cultivar
GAAGAGTAGTATAATTTTTACTTGGGCCAGCAGTAAAGTGGCTTTGAACATTTATCATGTAAACAGAAGATGAAATAAATATTTTATGGGATAACTGTTTTTGGGAGCGTGATGTATGGACTTGCGTGGCTGTCTCTTCCAATATGTTGAAGGTTTGCACCCATTCTTACCCTTTGTAGTCATCTGCTATAAAAGAGTCAACAGTTTAATGCTGCAACCAAATGCAAGTTTTGAATTCGGAAGATTGCAATTTTAGGCTTTGCACCACTGCCATTTTTATAGGTGAACGCTCATGAACCTAAAAGTTCAATTGAATGATAAGGGTTATTTCTATTGAGATGGTATAAACTTAGTTCGTGTTTTACTTTCAATATGATTTTATTCTCCAACCAATTTGGATCTTAAAATTCACCCCTCAAATAAGAGTCTTCCACATTGACTATCTATCTCTATCAAACCTAAGCTTTTTAGCTCCATCAAGTTTTATGAACCAAGAGACCACTAAACTATATCTAGCCTACATGAAAGTTATCTACTCTTATACTTGAACGATCATAATAGAAGCAGCTAATGGCTCATGGGAGCTCTAAATCCCATGAAAATCTTGGTCTTAGTCGAACCATCAGATCTGATAGAATTTGGATAAGGATTAAATATCAATACCTAAATTGAGTGAAAAAAACTTGTATATGGATTCAATAAATCAACTTTTTATTGACGATATGCCTGTAGAGCTCGTGTTGTTGCAACATGAATTTTTAAATATGATCATAATCACAGTTATGTTTATCTTTGCCAGCCTCAGATTACCCATAACTTGCTTTAATGATGTTATGAGATATGCCTGTAGAGCTCGTGTTGTTGCAACATGAATTTTTAAATATGATCATAATCACAGTTATGTTTATCTTTGCCAGCCTCAGATTACCCATAACTTGCTTTAATGATGTTATGAGATATGCCTGTAGAGCTCGTGTTGTTGCAACATGAATTTTTAAATATGATCATAATCACAGTTATGTTTATCTTTGCCAGCCTCAGATTACCCATAACTTGCTTTAATGATGTTATGAGATATGCCTGTAGAGCTCGTGTTGTTGCAACATGAATTTTTAAATATGATCATAATCACAGTTATGTTTATCTTTGCCAGCCTCAGATTACCCATAACTTGCTTTAATGATGTTATGAGATATGCCTGTAGAGCTCGTGTTGTTGCAACATGAATTTTTAAATATGATCATAATCACAGTTATGTTTATCTTTGCCAGCCTCAGATTACCCATAACTTACTTTAATGATGTTATGATTAGTTGTTAATAGGAATTCCTAGATTATGAATATCCTGTTGTGTGCAAATATCATGTCTTTTTTTTTTCTACAGATGGTATTGGATTCTCAAAATTACGATTATTTCTAATTTTTTTTGTATTGCATTTTAAGGTAGAAATTCTAGGAATTTCTAAGATTATTGTGCATTTTTTTTCTGAAGTTCAAATTAATTTTATTTTGGCACTGCTCGCAACTATATACAATAAGAGGTGTATCATGCATGCAATCATTCGATTCTTGCCGGAATTTAAATAATGAGGAAAATTATGGTATTATCTTCCTTTTTTCCCCTAGAGTTTCATTGTGTTCATTTTCACTGTATGCAAATCATTGTCAAATTATTAACTCACCAACATTTACTTTTGTTCTCTATGTTTAAGTTGCGTTCGTTTAACTGTTGGTTAAATTTTTTATCAATTGACTAAGGTTTATAGTTAACAACCTCCAGTTCAACATAATTGTTCTGTTATCTTTGCTATATCTAGCTGTCATTCCTTTTCCACAGTCAATTTTGTCTGTTAGACATTGTGCCATTGTGCTATCTTTATCTGGTAACATCATGCCGCTTTTTAACTTTGTTGTCTCACTTTAAAATACCGTAGACAGAGAAAGTGGAAGGAGTGGAGAAAAACACACACATGTGCATTCTATGCCTTCAGATTCAACTCAGCTTACTCCTGGTTGATCTAGATGCGGTTCACCGCAAACTAAATTAGCTCAGACTTTTTGAAACTCCTAAGTTTTCTTCTCTAAAATTTTGAATTGGCTTACAGTTTTAGTAAAGAATTTTTCTTTGATCACATCATGTGCTTTGTGACCTTTACTGAATGTTTGTATGATATTTGTACATGCTCCCCATGTATTCTGTTTTTTTTTTGTACAAATTATTTCATCGGCTTATGATATAATCTATCTGGCAAATTTTCTTTCTGCAACCTGTCCGCAATACCACTAAAAAAATGATATAGAAAGTAGATTATTCTCTAAAATATATTCTCCAAAATCTATCTGGCAAATTTGAAAAAATTGCATGTTGTACGGTTATCATATATCTTATAGATTGTTATGATTAAATTCATTGGGAGTAAAATATCATATAATCATAGTTAGTCTATCTTTCATGTTCATTTTCAAGGCGGGTCGAGACACCATACCGGACAGAGCTGTTTTCGGTTTGTATTCCTGCACTTTGCTACAGCCTGCATATTAGCATACCTTGTATTCCACATTGCCGAAATGTTTACCCATTGATCGAATTTTTGCTCCAAATTGGCCAACTTCCATAAAGCTTAGCTTGTTCAAAATTTTATAGTATTAAGTGTTAATTATAATTCCATTCACTTTCTATGTTAAGTACCTCCAAAAAAAGAAAAAAAAAGAAGAGAATGTAAAACTTCACTTGTATTTTAATGTCTTTCACCTCATGCCCCTTTTTTGCTTTGAGCATTTGTGATTTGTATCCAAGATCTCTTCATTTTTATGCCATAATGTTCTTACCGTTGTATACCCTCATAGAAAAACTTGTTTATCCCAACTTTATTATGCCATTTACATTGGGCTGATCTAATTGATCCCAACTCGTTACAATTATTTGCTTTTCTTTGTTGCTTCAAATCCTTGACTCACACATAAGCTTCACATTTTGCTGTATTAAGAGGAACGCCTACCATAACTGAAGCTTTTAAACTAAAATTGGCATCCATGAAATTGGTCTGTAGTTTATTATTGTTTGGACTCCTGTAGTTACCACTTTTATATCCTTTTTTGGGAAATATTATGTATTGGACTTGAGTTAAATAATTGACTCTTTTTTAACTTTGCAGAAACTGAGTTGAACTTTTGTCCATCTTGGATACAGACCTTCAATAAAGAGCTAAGAAAGACCATTTCTTTCTCAGAGCACGAAGCTTTTGATCATCCTGTGGCATGTAAAGCTTTGATTTGTTCTTTCAGTAGTTTTGTCAGTTGACTTTTATTTTTGTTTTGTGGCTTTTCACTTGATACAGTATTTCTTTCAATTCTAAGAATTACTGCTCACAATAATTCTTTTTGTATACTTACATAAACGCATACATACATGCAGGTCTTTTGGTTGTCTCATCAAATGATGCACAGCCGATCAATAGATTTGTTGATCTATTCAACACCGATCAGTTGCCATCTCTTCTAAATGATGGTGTTATGGATCCCAAAGTTTTGAAGCAATATCTGTTGCTTCATGACAACCATGACGGAACAATGGACAAGTAAAGCATTTTTCAAATGGAGGACCTTTTTCCAAACTTTAATATCAGAATTAAAAATAAACTCTGCTTCCAAGATTTTGCTTTCTTTCTTCTTTAGGTTTACAACACTTTGAATATACGCGTAAGAAGCGCGCACACCACATACATGTACCTTGACATTTATAATATATTTACTAGAATCTATTTATCTATCTATATATATATATATTGAGAAAGCCCAATGACTAATATATTAAAAAATATAATAAAAAGAAAGAATGATACAGATAGATTGTGTGAGAGGGCCCAAGCATGACACCCTACCCACACGATAAACACCACATGCAAATGATTCAAAAAAAAAGAAAATATAGAAAAATACATGAGAGCAAAAAAAAAAAAAAAAAGCCAAAACACATAGTATTAGGTAGTTAGAGAGCGACCCAATTTTGTCCTGCCTCTGCCTCTAGTTCTAGAAAAGGAGCCAGCTAACAAATTGATAAGATAAGTGTCGTTGCCAGTAGTAACTAATGTATCATCCAATAAGTTACTGAGCTCGAGTCGACATCCATTCTTCTTCTTCCTCCTGAAATAGACATGTCATTCCTGATTCGAATACTGACCCATCTGATCAGTGGATTGGTCTAAAGTATGTCGTACATGTGTAGGTTGTTGAACATTAGAAGCAATTACTTGTTATACCAACTGATCTTTTATTGAATCAAAGGAGCTCTCTTGTGTGTCTTGGCATGTAAATGAGCCTTCTTCAATAACAATGAGTGATATAGACAAGTTTGGACCTGTACTTGTAGTATGGGGAGATGCTTCATGGGACTCTAAAGTACCATTCTCTAAACGAGCAGCTGAGATAGATTGTTCAAAAGCGGTAGCATCCCAGGTTAGAACAGGTTGAGTATGATGTTTTTTATCAAGAACTGCGGTGTTGGAAGGAGGGTCAGGCTGCTCCTTCTCAGCAGGGATGGTAGGTGGCAAGACGTCAACCCCTAATCCAGTATGAAAAGATTATTGAACAGGTTGCTGATCTTTAGCAATATCGGGCCTTAGATGACGATGCAAGCGATAGTAGATAGTAAAACTGTGGCCAAACATACTATAATGAGAGCAATAAAGAGGGTGTGGTTCTAATTCAACTTTTTGCCAATGCTCGTTGTTAGTGATTCCAATCCATATCTCATCCGGAGCTGGTTGAGTGATTTCTCTCTCAATTAACACACAAGCCACAGAGGGTTTAGTGACAGCTAGCGTAGGACTATCAACCTTGAGAGACTTACCGTAAGTAATTGCTAAAAAGTATAGAATTTCCAAGTTGAACACATGTAGTTTTAACTTCAGAAACTTTATCCAAACATGAATGATATAGGACGCCGCTTTTGGATCAAAATCGACAGTATACTTCAGAATTTTCATAAAATGATTGTCGATCTTGATAACTTTACGAGAAAAAATATGAGTGTAATCCGCATCGTGGAAACTGAATAAGTGTATGTCTGTCATCAAGTACGCCAATATTCCAACTGCCTAATAGCATCATAACATCAAAATCTTTCCGAATGATCTCAAGTTTTGGGTGACCATAGAAGAATTTTCCCACAAGAGCTAAACGCTAAGAAGATGCAAGAGTGTTGATTTCAACCTCAATGAAAATAAGTGCAGGCTTCACATTTTTTCTACCATGCTTTTTAATGAAAGTGTGATCACCACCATCTTCAAGAGTCTCGTGGAAAGATTGTGGAACATTGCAGGACTTACTGATGCCAAAACCAGACTTTGAACCTGAAAGAGGGGCACGAGCAAGAATAGAAAAGTCGTCCGCAATGACAGTTGCATGGGAACGGAGCGTCGAGACCATCTCCACCGGTAAGATGACCACGGTCAGAAAACAACGGCTTGGTGAGCCGCAAGGAGGATGCGGACAGACTTCGGGAAATTGTCTGTCGGGCAAGAGAGCAACAGTCGCCTTGTCTGGAGCGAGCGAGGGGATGACTATGAAGAAGAGAAGTGTCGTTGACTACGAGAGACGACTGTGAGGAGATTGCGCCGTCGTCTATGGGAGTCAAACGTCGTTGGCTGGAGTCATCATTGACTACGGGAGACGACTGCGAGCAATTGACTTCGATCGGATAGACAACAGCGAGCGAGCGTCGTCGACTGAGAGCTGCGCATACGTGAAATCGTCGTCGTGGGAGACGATGGAGAGAAGGGGAGAAGCCGATAGATTCACCGTCGGGAATTNCTATCTATCTATATATATATATATTGAGAAAGCCCAATGACTAATATATTAAAAAATATAATAAAAAGAAAGAATGATACAGATAGATTGTGTGAGAGGGCCCAAGCATGACACCCTACCCACACGATAAACACCACATGCAAATGATTCAAAAAAAAAGAAAATATAGAAAAATACATGAGAGCAAAAAAAAAAAAAAAAAAAAAAAAAAAAAAAAAAAAAAAAANTGATCTATCCATCTATCTATATATATATATATATTGAGAAAGCCCAATGACTAATATATTAAAAAATATAATAAAAATAAAGAAAGATACAGATAGATTGTGTGAGAGGGCCCAAACATGACACCCTACCCACACGATAAACTCCACATGCAAATGATTCAAAAAAAGAAAATATAGAAAAATACATGAGCGCAAAAAAAAAAAAAGCCAAAACACATAGTGTTAGGTAGTTAGAGAGTGACCCAATTTTGTCCTGCCTCTGCCTCTAGTTATAGAAAAGGAGCCAGCTAACAAATTGATAAGATAAGTGTCGTTGCCAGTAGTAACTAATGTATCATCCAATAAGTTACTGAGCTCGAGTCGACATCCATTCTTCTTCTTCCTCCTGAAATAGACATGTCATTCCTGATTCGAATACTGACCCATCTGATCAGTGGATTGGTCTAAAGTATGTCGTACATGTGTAGGTTGTTGAACATTAGAAGCAATTACTTGTTATACCAACTGATCTTTTATTGAATCAAAGGAGCTCTCTTGTGTGTCTTGGCATGTAAATGAGCCTTCTTCAATAACAATGAGTGATATAGACAAGTTTGGACCTGTACTTGNCATCCGAATACTGACCAATCTGATCAGTGGATTGGTCTAAAGTATGTCGTACATGTGTAGGTTGTTGAACATTAGAAACAATTACTTGTTATACCAACTGATCTTTGATAGAATCAAAGGAGCTCTCTCGTGTGTCTTGGCATGTAAATGAGCCTTCTTCAATAACAATGAGTGATATAGACAAGTTTGGACCTGTACTTGTAGTATGGGGAGATGCTTCATGGGACTCTAAAGTACCATTCTCTAAACGAGCAGCTGAGATAGATTGTTCAAAAGCGGTAGCATCCCAGGTTAGAACAGGTTGGGTATGATGTTTTTTATCAAGAACTGCAGTGTTGGAACGAGGGTCGGGCTGCTCCTTCTCAGCAGGGATGGTAGGTGGCAAGACGTCAACCCCTAATCCAGTATGAAAGATTATTGAACAAGTTGCTGATCTTTAGCAATATCGGGCCTTAGATGACGATGCAAGCGATAGTAGATAGTAAAACTGTGGCCAAACATACTATAATGAGAGCAATAAAGAGGGTGTGGTTCTAATTCAACTTTTTGCCAATGCTCGTTGTTAGTGATTCCAATCCATTTCTCATCCGGAGCTGGTTGAGTGATATCTCTCTCAACTAACACACAAGCCACAGATGGTTTGGTGACAGCTAGCGTAGGACTATCAACCTTGAGAGACTTACCGTAAGTAATTGCTAAAGAGTATAGAATTTCCAAGTTGAACAGATGTAGTTTTAACTTCAGAAACTTTATCCAAACATGAATGATATAGGACGCCGCTTTTGGATCAAAATCGACAGTATACTTCAGAATTTTCATAAAATGATTGTCGATCTTGATAACTTTACGAGAAAAAATATGAGTGTAATCCGCATCGTGGGAACTGAATAAGTGTATGTCTGTCATCAAGTACGCCAATATTCCAACTGCCCAATAGCATCATTACATCAAAATCTTTCCGAATGATCTTAAGTTTTGGGTGACCATAGAAGAATTTTCCCACAAGAGCTAAACGCTAAGAAGATGCAAGAGTGTTGATTTCAACCTCAATGAAAATAAGTGCAGACTTCACATTTTTTCTACCATGCTTTTTAATGAAAGTGTGATCACCACCATCTTCAAGAGCCTCATGGAAAGATTGTGGAACATTGCAGGACTTACTGATGCCAAAACCAGACTTTGAACCTGAAAGAGGGGCACGAGCAAGAATAGAAAAGTCGTCCGCAATGGCAATTGCATGGGAACGGAGCGTCGAGACGATCTCCACCGGTAAGATGACCACGGTCAGAAAACAACGACTTGGCGAGCCGCAAGGAGGATGCGGGCAGACTTCGGGAAATTGTCTGTCGGGCAAGAGAGCAACAATCGCCTTGTCTGGAGCGAGCGAGGGGATGACTATGAAGAAGAGAAGTGTCGTTGACTACGAGAGACGACTGTGAGGAGATTGCGTCGTCGTCTATGGGAGTCAAACGTCGTTGACTGGAGTCGTCGTTGACTACGGGAGACGACTGCGAGCAATTGACTTCGATCGGATAAACAACAGCGAGCGAGCGTCGTCGACTGAGAGCTGCACATACGTGAAATCGTCGTCGTGGGAGACGATGGAGAGAAGGGGAGAAGCCGATAGATTCACCGTCGGGAATTGCCATCTGGCGAAACCCTAGCAGAGTCCGCTGCCGCTGCCGACACCGACACCATATCTATATATATTTATATATAATAATAATAATAATAATAATAATAATAATACTAATAATAATAATAATTCTCAAGCCCTAAATCGGCCTCCTCCTTTTCATTGGGCGGGAATTATTCTCCTTTTTCTATTTTTGTTTCCTGCCTATTCCATCTCTTTTTACATGTGTTTGCTGAATTAGGGTTAAGTTTTGATGAGTTTTATTTCAGATTTATGTTTAGACAGTCGTTGACATCCCTTTTCCCATTTCTAGGGCTGTGTCCGATGGCGAGAATGTGCTTTGTCTGTAACTCTTTCCGAGTTGGTGTATATCATACATTTTACTGCTTGCTGCTGCTCTCTCAGTGCCTCCCCGCAGGCTGCCGCTTCCCCTTCCAGCTTTCCTTGTCATCACCCCATTCATATCTTGCCTTTCTGCCGTGCCGCTTTTCTCCCCTCCCGGTTTTCCCAGCCGTTACTCTCGCCTCTTCTCTGCTAGCCGCACTCCACAATTACTTTGTTCCCTCCCGTGACTTCAAGTACCCCCCATCTTCCCTTTGACACCCTCACTGTCCTGTTCCCCGCCTTTAACAACCAACAACTTCCCCTTATTCTCCAACCGCACACACACCTCTTCCCCTTTAGTTATTCTACTCGTCAACCTCACCTTCCTTCCTTTATGTCAGGCCCCTCTTCCCCATCACTTTTAAGCCATCAACCTCCCCACTTTCTCCCTTCTCAGGCACCCTCCCGCAGCTGACCTACACTCCATCACCAACCCCATTGGCACAAATTCCACGATAGCCCTCCTGGCTGCAACCACAGCCTTGGGCCGCCATCCTATCTGTTGTCCCGCCACCACTCACCCCTTCGTCGTCACCTTAGTGTATTTTTTTTCTTTTATGTTGTTATCATTTATTATCATTTATTTCTAGTTTTCAGAGTCTTGGTTGTAATCGTTTACATTTCAACAATAATATTTCTACCTTTCTTGTGGTTTTGGTTAACTCCGATATCATTTGATATTAGAGCCAGATTAATTGTAATCATATCCTAGAGTTTCCTAGCATCCCCCATAACCCAAAAATTTTCCTTTCTACCATCGAATAATCTTTCCATTTCTACTTCTCTAGCCATAATCCCCCCTTGCTGATTTTCAAAATCAGTAGCCTTAAACCAATTATTTATATCAACTTTCACCTCACAACCTTAAACCCTAGCCATGGCACTATGTCGATACATGGCCGAGCCTTCCCGAAATGAGATACAATGAGAGACCCGCCAAATCAGACGAGGGTTGCGTACATTGAGGATGAAATTCAATGGGAGGTTATTCTCGACCGTTATCGAGAGAGTTGAAGGGGAGAACAAGAGAATATGAAGATGAAACTGGAGACACAATGCCAATTCTTACCAGCTTACTACAGACAAGGGGTGAAAGACTCCAGCTTTAGAAGTGGAGAGACCACATTACTAAGTAACTCCTACATTTTACAGACATAGTTAAACATCAGGATCTTATAGTCAGAATGCGCATAGGATCACACCCAAGCCCACCCAGGCAGAAGAAGAGCTGATTCAGAGTGGAGAACAGTAGAACCAATCCGCATCCCTAAATCTGTCAAGGCTAGGAAGTGTTGCAAGTGCCACAGATTTGGGCATGTTGAATCAGACAGTACAACTAAGGGGTGATTTGCTTCACTGAGCAGGATGTTGAAAAATTGAGAATGACACAGTTGATCCGGTAGAAGACGAAGAGTTCAAAGTGATTCTCAACTTGCTGCCAACAAGAAAAAGCCATTTTTGATTCCAGTTGACCCCATGAAAGAGGTTCCAACTGAGGTAACTGTAGCTGTTCTATAAGGTAGCGACTTTGATGTAAGGGGCGTTCATGTAGAGTATGAAATTTTGGTGCTTTCAGCCATCGTTTGGTAGGCGTTGAGAGGAATATCAACAAGCTTGACTTTGGATGTCCAAAAGGGCCATAAGTTTGAGGAGTCAATACTAAACACAGGTCAATTTCAGATAAAATGATTTCAAAAATTTCAAATATAAAGTCTGTTCTTGAGTTGCCCCTACGAAAGGAGGTACAACTCGTCAGAGACAAGAAAGTTATTGGTTACTTTTGGGAGACAATCTTGAGTCATTTGAGGATTAAAATCGATTCAACAGTGTTCCTCCAGCAGAGGATCAGATAGGATGTATGAACCGTAGGGGTGGAAATCATCCCAGGATTTTCGGGAGAAAGAATATTCCATCGTGGGATCCAGGTCATTCTCGAGAAGAATAAAATGCCACTCATGAGTTGTTACACGTCAGGGTGGCCCAACCTGCTAAAGATGTCATTATAGAGTTTCCCCCCCGATAGCCTTGTTTATCAGACACATCCAACCGAGTTTGAAGATTTCGAGAAGCATATTGTATATTTACTTGTTCAGAATTTGGCTTAGAAGAACCTACATCATTGTGTACCTTCGGTTCAAATCGTGCCAAAAGAGGACATATATCTGTTCTATCAAAATGTTCTTTGAAACGATGTCGTCTACTAAATTGACTTATTGGGAGCTTACAACATGACATCTGACTACTACGAGAAGGCAAAAAGCTTTGACGAATGAGATTGAAGCTCCCCCAACCTCGAGAGACTGATGCGGGGTTTGGGGGCAAGTACCCATATCACTGTGTACTTCCGACTCAGATATATATAGAAATGTATAATGTAGAAATGTATAATGTAGAAATGTATAAATGTTACCATTTAATTTTTGTAAAATGAATGGTTAGAAAATTCAAAAATGTTATAGAAACTATAAATTTTTTTGACTACTTAGTAATTGTACATTTAAAATATATGAATATGTAATATGGTTGAGATTTTTGTTGCTTGATTGTATTATATAATTAATTAATTGAACAAAACATTAATATTTCAATGAAAAAGTTAAGAGCAGAGGTCTTAGATCTTTGCTTGAGAAGTTTTTGGCAGTTTTTTAATCATACTATCGATCAAGTTTATTAATGTCATTTTTTTTTTGGAGAAATTGGTCAAAATGATCTCTAAACTATTTGTGAGGGGTTATTATTGTCTTAGACTATTGAAATTGTCTAATTTAGGGGCTATTTCAGATCAACTTTTTTTTTAAAATTTTTTTATTTATTTATTTTTTGTTTTAACATAAAAAAAAAACTTATTTGGTAATTCTAATGATTTAATTTTTTCTTAAAATTGGAAAACAAAAAACATGTTTTGTTTTCTTATTTTTTAAATTTTTTTTGTGGTTGTAATATATATTTCTTAGTTTATGTTTTTGTTTTGCTTGAATTTTGATTGTTTATTGTTTATTCGAACAAAAATAATGAATGCATTAAATAGACAGATTAATTAAATGAAAAATATATATATTAAGCAATCAGAGGGCTTTCAAGGATGTGATGAATTTCTATTCAGATCAAATTAGATCATACTTTAGCTTCAATAAAGCAATCTAAACATTAAAATAGTAAATGATATGACATTGTTAAGTATTTGAGAAAAGAAAGCAAAGCATCAATCCATGCATTGAGAATCTTTTACCCTTTTACCGAATCCATATTTTTCAATAGATCCGCCATTGATAGGTGCTAAGGCAAAATTGTCAATAATTTAAAGAAATCTTGTGTATATTGTGTAATTCAATGTAACAACCTCTAAACTAGTAAACAAATGTATAAAATCAGAAACTTTCTTTTTGTATTGAAAATAACTAAGAGAAATAATCTATAAAAAAATTATGAAAATGCCTCCCGGGGAAAAATAAGAAATAATTTGTCTGTCGATCACTGAACTGAGCTTGAAGGAAGGGAGAACAACACCGGCATCAACTTCGATGTGGGTGTCTAGTGTTTTTGGTGTCAATATTGGCATCACCCAAAGGCTGAGATGAGAGGAAAAATGAAAAAGTAGGATAGCTAAAGTTGAGGCGGGATTTATTGTGTTAGATTGGGTGGGGCTACTAGGGTTACAAATTTGATTTAAAAACAGAACATATTTTATATTTGTTTAGTGTTTTCAAAATGAATTCAGATCAGTTTAAAAAACAACATAATAAAAATAAATAAAAAAGTGATGAACAAACTTATTTTTATTTTTTTATGTTTTTTGAAAATGAAAATAATAATAATAAATTAATCCCTAAAAGCCCCTTAGACCCTTGAATACTCAAATATAATCCAAAATATAACCATATTTAGAATCACTGTTTAATTGGATGGAATTTCACCCAGAAATTCGAGAATGAGATGGAAAATGAGGTAATTTTTGTAAAATGAAGTGTTAAACATTTTGATTTGTGTGAAATACCCTCATTTGCTATACCATTTGTAAACTTGCATGAAATTTCTATCATTTTAAACATTGATTTTTACTGAGATTATTTTTTATCATATTTGAGGAGTTATGAGATTACAATTAACGCTAAAAATTTTGAGTAAAGTAACTATCCGTAAGTAGTTCTGGACCATTTTAACAAGTGTTTTCCTCGTGTATTAGTCTTTTATTATATACTGTTAACTTTTGATGCTCGTATATGCGTTATGTTATTGTTTTCATTTTCTTTCCTATGAAGGGCTACTGCCATTTTAGCTGAAATGAAGAGTACATTTGGCCCGGCTGATTGTAGAATATTGTGCATTAATTCTTCTGCTGGTGGAGATGGCGAATTAAAAGACAACCCTTGGCTAAATTTTGTAAGTTTACTCTTTGGCCAAGTATTGGTTGGAATTAGCCATCATTAACAGAATCGTCCACAACTTACTGCTTTATCTTTTCTTCACAGAAAGCGCATATGTCAGTTAGCCAAGAAATTGGTTCTTTTCTCAACATCGATGATCTTCTTGAGGTAAGTTCCCGATTGTGCTGTACTGTGTAATGGGAGATTTTTTGTTTTTTTCATTTTTTCCATTATTATATAAGGGGAAAAAAATTGCTGTCAATGATTTTCATGTTGTTTCCAAGGAATGTTCTGACGCCACATCATCTTGCTGGTGCTTAACATTAGTTTTCTGTTGGTTGAATTGTACTTTTTATTTTTTAATTTTGATGTTTGCAATTTCAATACTTTAGCATTTCTCCATGAAATCAATTCTATGGTTGTTTGATGGCCAGATTAAAGAATTTATGCAAGAGTTAACTTCCAAACACATAATTCCATACATGGAACAGAAAATACGTTTCCTAAATCAGCAGGTAATTTTCTTTACATATTGCTAAAAGATATACTCATACACTTTGAAAATTTTTAATGAGCTTATTTCCCAGGTTTCTGCAACTAGGAAAGGCTTTCGAAACCAAATTAAAAATTTGTGGTGGAGGAAAGGAAAGGAAGATGCACCTGAAACTGCTAGTGGACAGATGTAGGGTTCCTAATTCAGCATTCTCGCTTACCATCTTTTTATATTTTTATTTATTCAAATGATTTTATTTAACTTTGTTTGTATTTTATTAGGTATACATTCAGTTCTACAGAGTCTCAAATCAGAGTTTTGGGTGACTATGCCTTTATTTTGCGTGACTATGAGCTTGCTTTATCGAATTACCGGTTACTTTCTACAGATTACAAGCTTGATAAAGCCTGGAAACGCTATGCTGGTGTACAGGTGGTTTGTTAGGTGCTTTTATCTTCTCAGTTACCCATGGAAGATTGGGGAAATCCTTTTACTGATCTATTTTATGCATTCTTATAAAGCATATGCCTAAACCCTGGGATTTTCCATTTTATAATGTGAACATTTTAAGGTTTTTGGTTACTTTTTGGAATTGTATCATCACTGTGAAAAAATATGATTGTAGTATTTTTAATAAGAGTGGCTAAATGCAGTTTACACTTCATGATTTGTTGATGTTGTTGGCACACATAGGCTAACTATAGAAATATTTTGACCATGTTTTAAATCTTTTAATTGATTCTTAAGAGTTGTTATGTGTTATGTAATTTTTAGATACACGCCGGTTATCTGCATAATAGGTAAAGGTATTTATTTGAATCCTTTAGGTTTAATGATTTCCTATTAATACAAGCCGCCCTAATCTTCTCTAGTGTCGTCGCATGCATAATGACGGTTGTTCTATCCAAACATATGTTTGATGTTTATAACTTAATTAATCAAATATTGCATTTCCTTGTTTTACGTTTGCATTTTGATAAAAGTTGGTTTTTGCTTTATTAGGTTAAAATTTTTTAGGATAGATGCTGTTGGTTGGTTCCTTTTATATTCTTGTAACCCTTGAGTCCATCACTTGGCAGAAGGCCACCGTAGATCAGAAATCAAGTGGAACTCATTCACAAAAGACTGCAGGTGGCGCAAAAAAGGATAGAGTCTATTGCTTAGCTCCTACCCAAGTTCAACTAAGACAACTTGCTTGACATCGAGTTTATTCCCACACTCATAGTGAATCTGAAAAATCTACTGCTGCTTATGGTGATAGGGTCTGATGAGTTTGGTGTTTTCTTAACGTATTTTTTATGTTCTATGCTGTTATCTTGATTTTGTTGACGAGGGGAGTATAGTTGAGCCGTCTTGTATTTGGTCTTTACTTACAATGATCACTTTTCAGCTATGAATGACCCTTAGTTTCTATTATGAAATTTATGGATAACTAATATTGACCTGCTTAATGAGATATGACTTGCCGTCTATTTTTAAATTTCAAGGATAAAGTTTTTGTAATTGGGGAATATTGTGACACCTCTTTTCAAATGCTTAAGAAAACTGAAAAGGGGGGAGAGGAAGTGAGGAGTCGGGAAAATGAATGATACTTTCGAATCAGAGACGAGATTGACTTGTTTGTAGAGTTAATTGACACACACGAAGGAAGAAGGGACTCAAAGCTCAGTGGTTGCCGTGTGCGTCTAGGGCAGAGAGGACGACGAAGATGTATGCTTCTGGTGTGATGATTGAGTGGCTCTGTGATGTAAGGAGAGGAATATCATGTGGTCGATCAAAGCAAGTTGAGAGGAAGGAGCCCTCGTGCATGTAGGAAGGAAGCAAAATCACGTGTAGATAAAAGAAGAATTTTTTTTCCCGTGGATCAAGGCTCGATCGAGATTTTAATTGTAAAATTTAATAGTTTTTTTTAATTGATTTAATATATATATATATATATATATATATATATATTCTAATATTAACAAAAATTTTATTAAATTAGGAATTTTGGTTTATTATTTTCTCTTGGAGAGAAATAGAAGTAGGAGAAGTGCACGAACTAAAGGAGAAGGGTGATTGACCTGTGTAAAATTAGGTAAGGTAAGATTGTATTAATATTATATTTTTATTAATGAATTCTAAAAATATATAATGAATAGCAAAATAATGTTAATTATAATTTCATAAAGTAAAATGATAGAAATTAATACTTCAATAATGTAAATTTAATAATTAATNTTTCTCTTTGAGAGAAATAGAAGTAGGAGAAGTGCACGAACTAAAGGAGAAGGGTGATTGACCTATATAAAATTAGGTAAGGTAAGATTGTATTAATATTATAATTTTATTAATGAATTCTAAAAATATATAATGAATAGCAAAATAATGTTAGTTATAATTTCATAAAGTAAAATGATAGAAATTAATACTTCAATAATGTAAATTTAATAATTAATAAAAATAACATGAATAAATTAATTTTTAGTAATATGAATATTAGGTTTATTATAGACGTCAATTTTAAAAGAATTAAGATTAAGACTTTCAACTACAAATAAGTCGTCATCAAGGTTTTTACTCTTATATTTATAGTAGTATTTTGTTTTATCTTAATCAATTGCATTAATTGTTATTGATATCTATTAATTCGTGCATCAGTTTATCCTTGTTTATATACTCTTTTCTTTTTGGTCATATCTGNGTACAAATAAGTCGTCATCAAGGTGAGTACTCTTACTCTTATATTTATAGTAGTATTTTGTTTTATCTTAATCAATTGCATTAATAGTTATTGATATCTATTAATTCGTGCATCAGTTTATCCTTGTTTATATACTCTTTTCTTTTTGGTCATATCTGAATATTGTCTCCTTTTAGTAAAAAATAGATGTTATTTAATGATATATATATATATATATATATATATATATATATATATATATTATATTGTATGTCATAAAATAATCATATGAATGATAATGTGTGTGTGTGCGCGAGCGCGCGCCTTAACCAGACTGATTGGTTGCGGCATTTGGTGTAAGTCCCTCGGGTCAGGATTTCGATCCCTGCGTAGGATCGAATTGCACATATTTCTGGAAGGGAGTTTGCCCCTCGGTCTATGAGGTTGATTGGCGATCAACCTTTGCACAAAAAAAATAAAAATAAAAAATAATATATATATATATATATATATATATATATATATATATATATATATATAT
>JXCR01099114.1:0-39336 GCA_002079205.1 Phalaenopsis hybrid cultivar
GAGGAGGCTGAGATTAGGGTTTCGTCGGAGACGATCCTAGATCCGGTGATAAGTAGCTGTAAGGGATAAGGAATTCTAGTTTTCGCGAAGAGATGTCTCTTTAGGGTTTCGCCGGAAATTGTCGGCGAAGATATCTGGAGGCATTGAGTCCGGCCATCGAGAAGTTTGACGAAGATCTGATAGATCGCCATGCGAAAATGTCCGTGCAGATATCCCGCTGGCTATACGGTGATATTTATGGGAGTTTTTTTATTTTATTTATTTTTTTTAGGTTAAGAATTTACTTTCACACCCATTTTTAGGCAATTACATAAAGACCACCTAAAACTAATTATTTACAAATATACCATTATTTCCCATTCTTTTTTTTTTAATTCTGCTAAAATTACAATATTCATTATAAAATGTGTGACTTAAAAAATGGGACCAAACTAACCCGTATGACTGTGAATAAGTCGATTGTCTGAATTTAGGGGGTTTAAACGCCCAATGCATTGGACCAGTTGGAGCCGGCATAAACCGTCGGTCCAAATTAAAACCGACGAGCAGGCCAGGGTTCGATTGAGCAACCGGCTCTCTTTATTAATGGGATTCCATATCCCATTAATTTATTAATAAGCAATCCATTTTCAACTTTTAGTTTAGAGGTTAAAATCAACTAATAGTGCTTTTTAACATTTTTTAAGTAACTTTTAGTGCCATTTTTTTTAGCCACAAATACTTCCATGAATTATTTATTATAATTAAAAATACTATTATAATTATGTTTTATAGTGAAATAAATATATATATATATATATAGAGAGAGAGAGAGAAAGAGAGAGAGAGAGAGAGAGAATGGGACATGTGTAGGGCGTTGTTCGTGAACAGCTCGTGTTCGACTTGAAATGTAACGAAAAAAAAAAAATTATATAACTTTTTATATAACAATATATTACATATATTATTTATATAATAATATATTATACATATTTATTTTTAAATTTAAATCATAATATCTCATATAACAATGTGATTAGTGTCTTTTTTGTATATATTTGATCCAGGTTCGAATCTCACATTTTACATCTATTTTTCTCAATTTTAGTTTAACGAGTCAATTTCGAACCGGACACAAACACGAATATTTAAATCGAGTCAAACACGAACACGCTGTTCACGAGCCGATTTCGAACACTAGCTATTTTGAACGAGCCGAACACGAGCTAAGTCTAAGCTCGCTCAAGCTCCGCTCATTTACAGCCCTAGACATGTGGGGCTACGGGAGAGAGATGACCTTTTTTTTAATATTAAAAATTATTTTAAGAATAATGCTAGCTGCTCTTTTGAAGAGAATTTTATGACTATGATAGATGCACTCAAAATTATTTTATTTATTTAGTTGTGTTTTTATATTTATATTATTATGGTAGTATAAATTTATTTAAATTATATTTAATTAATTTTTATAATGTTCAACCTCTAATTCAACTCCTGTCAAATCAATGAACCTTGAATATTTTCTTATTTCGGTCAGTTTTTCGCAAGTTTGAACTAAATGTTATTGAGCTTTGCATTTCACTATGTCATGATTATACGGTTCGCAAGTTATGTCACCCATGACACCACCTCAGTATGGCATATGTATTGAGCTTTGCATTTTCACTTCCGCATTGTCATCACATTCTTCATGGGTATATGCCACCATATACTTATGGGGAATGTTAGCAATTTTATGAATGCTCTTATCTCGCTAGAGCGGTCAAGGTGTACTGGATCATTTCATTTGCATGTGCATTTCTTGTTGTCTCGATGAAAAAACTAGCTCATTAGTAAAACGTTTTGGTCACAATATGTTATTGAGTATTGCCCACGAGGACGTCTCGGTGGACATATCAATTATTGCATTGTAACTAGCACATGTATGTTGTGTTAAGGTTCCAATGGGTCTAAGAGGTGACACTTAGGCTTGTCTTTCTTAGGACATATTTTAATATTAAAAAAATTACATTTTTTATTACTTATGTATCATATTTTTCAAATTAATTTTAAAACTATTGCATATAGTTTGGAACATTCATAAGGTCGATCCTTTAAAGTTCTTTTTATAAAACTCACATCTAATGATATCTCTTAGAATCTTTGGATCCTTAGGATGGGGTCGAGCATACACTAGCCTTTTACCTTCAAACTGCACTCACTTAGATTTATTGACTAAGACACTATACATTATATGGTATGTTAGGCTAGAACTAGGGTGCGACTTTGTTTTTTCGATATTCTGGCTATTGTTCTCTGTTTGTTTGGTTACCCTAGACAAGAATCACTTTTTTGTGTTTTTTGTATGTTTATTGATGTGTAAGATGTGTGCACTAGTATGTTAGGAGTGGTCTTCTCACAGGGAGTTATTTCCAACAAGAAGAAGCTGTAATGATTCATACTAATGTATTTTGCGCAGGTGTTTATTAAGTCTCCTCCCACCAAGCATGGTTCCCTGAGTTGCATACCTATAGCATGTACTAACCCCGTTGTTTTACAAGTCGAGTCTTTTTTTACTTTAATTATATATTTTTCAGAGTCCCTGAGACTAAGTCCTATAATAGAAATAAGATACATGCATGCATTCTGGCCCCATGCGGATGAAACCACGTGACGAGGACCATGAGATGTTTGCTCGTGTCTCGTACCTTGATTCTAAATCTTTTGATGTGTAGAATTTGGACAATGTTTGTATATGAGGTGTTTCGTCACTTTTTTTCTTTTTTAGGATATTGTCAACCCAACAACACCCGACTCGTGCTTATTCTTTTATGTTTGGCTTCTTTCTCTTTATTTTGTTGTGTGTTTTCCAGTTATTCCCTTTTTCGCTTGTGACTTGTTTGGGAATCAAGTGTTGTGGCTTTGGCTCTCTAAGAACCTAAAAGTATAAATTTTCTACAAAAATTCTAATAAAAGATTAAGACTAATTAAAAATTAGGATTAAAATATTTTAAGATTTTTTTAAATCCGTCTTTACTTTTCTACGTTGCCTTCGGTTCAGATTTTGAATAGGTTGCATAGTATTAACGTATCCCTAATCATACTAATAAGGCCTTCTTAAGACGTGTGTAGATAATTGCATCATATTGTATGTCCTGAGGAGAAGTCCCCGTGCTTCTTCAAATTGACTGATTTAATATAGATTTCTACTTAGGTGGTTGCTTACGTTTAGGTTGTTAGAGGCTTCCCCGATCTAGATAAGGAGTAAGTCCTTGTGCAAGCGTCTCGGCTTCGTACTCGTACATCTCTTCTCTTCTCACTCTAACGGCTTCCTCACCATTTTGGCAAGTATAAGTCCAACCTCTACTCTTTCTACCTACATAAGGTCATTGGATTTAGAGTTTCCTTCTCTTAAATTTCCACTTGAACGATGCAATTTATGGATTGCTAATAAGGGATCTCATGTTGTGTTGGTTTGACTACCTTCACGACCAAGTAGACCGGGGTCCTAATAGCTTGGGATGATAGATTTGTGGCATCCAAACTCAGCTATCTCTACCTAATAAGTATTACTCTACCCTTCCTTTGTTTACCCACTTTGAGCCTGTCGCTCTTTTGATGCTTCGACGATGTTTTTTCATAGACCCCGATTATGGATAGGTTGTTGCCCATTTGGGATACGGTGATTCACTCTTCATCTTTATGACCCAAGTAGGCCCTGGAAGCATAGTGTGGAACCTAAAGGATGGACCAATTATTTCATAGGCCATGTTCGTCGATGAGTCATTACCCATTTGGAATCATGAGACTCATTCTCTGTCTTATGGCTTAACGACAACTTTGAAGGCATCGGGACACTCCTATGATATAACAATCCTTTGTGACACCCTCTCACTGATCATCATTTGATTATAAGTAGGACTCCTCTTATCGAGAGTTTTCTTTGGCATTCCCCAAGGTGTAATTAACGAAAAGGGATACGTCCCTTTGGGAGTTCATCTTGACCTCAAAACAAAAATGTTCTTTTAGCTCTCTAGTTACTTAGGTATATTATGTTAGTATTCTTTCATAGACATTCGATTCAAGGTGTCCCGGTCCAATCCTGTTGGTTGGACACCCTTGACCTATCATATGAGGTTTACCTCACAAAAGCTCTTCAAGCTATTTCTTTAATTTATCTGCCTAGTCTTCATCTTAATTCTTTTTTTTTCAAATACTTCTTCTACTATAGATCACTTAAATAATTCATGTAAGAGGGTCAATTGGAAAAGGGAATCTTAAGATGATGATTTGAATGGCTAGCGACTCCAAGTTACAGAAAGAATCGAAACACATGATTTTAATCCCTTTCGAGGGCACCACCAACACCTTCAATGAGCTTCTCAGACTATTCGTTAAACAGTTCATAGAAAAGAGAAGAATCATCAAAGATTTATCCCACATATTAGGATTTCATCAGAATGAGGGGAAATCCCCCAAGAAATACTTCCACAGGTTCTCCACCGAAGCCTGTCAAATTCTGGGAGTGGATCTAGAGTGATCGAGAGGAGTCTTCCCTGGAGGGCTCCGCCCAAGTCCTTTCTACTCACCACTGATGTGAGAGACAATTCGTTCTTACTTTAGTCTTGTCCATATTGTCAAAGTTTAAAACTTGCATAAGGAACAATTCGAGCGATTGGTGGCAAGCACAACAATAATATTGGGGATACTGATAAAACCTCACAAAAAGAAAAAGTTCAGACTGCAAGGGAATTATAAGCCTCAATTAGAAAAAGAATATATGTTATTCAACATGTCACATTTCTACATCCTAATGACCATCAAGGAGGACGAGGTTGTCAAAAAATCCAAATGGTGGGGACCAATCTCAATATTTTCATTTCCACTAAGTGAAAGTGCATTCAACAGAAAGATGTTTTCAATTAAAGAAGAAATTAAATGTTTGATACACCAAGGTCACTTGAACTACTACTTACAAGAATGAGGTGAGGGGAATCAGAAAAAAAATCGGCGGGGTTATCAAATGAGAAGTGCAACTCCAAGTTATCTTATTTGAGTAAGAAACTGACCTATAAACTCTTAATTTTATTTTAACAAAATTTTTATGTTGTTTTAAACCATCATTTCAATGAAAATTTCTTATTTTCTCACCAAAATTTTTGTGTAAAAAATCCCTTTGAGGGAAAGCGACATACAATATCTATATCATGCCCATGGAAGTCTAGCTCAAATGACAAGACTCGTTGGGATGATATGATACACCTGGAAGTCAAGCCCAAGAGGCAAAACTCAATGGGAAGATACCATGACCCTGGAAGTCCAGCCTAAGAGATGATATTTGATGGGAAGATACAATATTCCTGAAAGTCGAGCCCAAAAGGCATGACTCAATGGGAAGCTGCTCCACCTCTTGAAGTCAAGCCTAAGAGGCAAGACTCAATAGGAAGATATGGTACCTCTTGAGGTCAAGCCTAAGAGACAAGACTCAACGAGAAGCTACCATACCCCTAGAGTCCAACCCAACGGGCAACTCTCGATTGCAAGATCTGATACCCCTGGAAGTCAAGCCAAGGAGGCAAGACTCGATGGGAAGCTACCATGCCCCTCAAAGTCGAGCTAAAGCGACAATACTTCATGGAAAGATATAATACACTGGGAAGTTAAGCTCAAGAGACAAGTCTCAATGGGAAGTTACCATGCATCTGGAAGTAAAGCATCAAGGCAAAACTAGATGGGAAGATTTGGAAGTCCTGGAAGTCAAACTCAAGAGCCAAGACTCGATGGGAGGCTATCATGCCCCTAAAAGACGAGCCCGAGAGGGAAGTCTCAATGGGAAGCTAGTAGTGGACAAGGTCCTCACTAGAGAGACTTCAACAGACCAAGTGGTTGACAGGGTCTCCACTCAAAGATCTTAGAAGGCTACAGACCTCAGAAGGCACCATCAAAGAACTCGGAAGGCTACACGCATCATAAGACATAGGTACATCAACTACCATAGAAGGCTATAAGCCACAAAAAGCACAAACACATTTCAAGCTCCTAGAAGACATAAGTTTAAAAAGGTACAAGCCTCAGAAGATATACACAAAAGGCACGAGTCTAAAAAGGTATGTGAATCTTTTTATAAAGTGCACGTGCTCACTTTAATTGTAGAATTCTACTCATTGAGAAGCCACAATATTCAAAAGGGGGCAAATCATAGTTCAAATGCAACATAAAAAATTTTATTACTTCAAGTAGAATGTACAAACAAACACGCCATCATCATGTGCAAATGTTATATCAGACAATTAAAGAGATACAATAAGTCAGTTCAACTTCGAGAGAAGTTGACATAATCTCCCCAAAATTTTAGTACTTCTGCTGATCTCTAGTGGGACGAGATTCTCTAAATATCAGCACTGCAACAACACAAAAATCTTTCTAGTGGTGCAGTAGGAAAATTTCAGCTTTCTTCGTCCCATTCAGAATGTGTCACAGTAACACGGGAATCTCATTCGAAAATGTGACAAAAAAAAATTAGTTTTTCTTCATCTCCTCCATCATGTCGGGCAAATTTCCCCATATGATAGTCGTCATCTCAGTAAATTAAAAGAAGATTTCGTTGATCGTCTACTACACAAAATGGTGGCGACTTTCTCCTTTACAACAATATGAAAGAAGATCTTGTTGAGCCCCTACTATATAAGTCGGGGACAACATTCCTCCGCACCTTCTTCAAGGAAGAATATCTCGTTGGTCGCCTGTTATGCAGGACAAAAACGAGTTTCTTCTGCATGGTAACATGATAGTGGATCTCGTTGATCGTCTGCTACACCGATCGGAGATAACTTTCTTCTATACTGCAATGTGAAAGAAGTTTTTGTTGCTTTTGTACTATGCATGATGGGTGCGACTTTCTTCTGCACCGCAATTCAAAAGAATATGTCGTGTTTCATCTATTACGCAGGACATAGATGACTTTTTTCTGCCTCGCAACACAAAAGGAGATCTCGTTGCTTATCTGCCATGCAGGACGTGATGTCTTTCTTCTGCACCGAAACGCAAAAAAAAAAGATCTTGTTGCTCGTCTGTTACACATGATAAGGACGACTTTGTTTCTTTAATGCAACACAAAAGAAGATCACGTTAATCGTCTGCTACACAGGACAGAGACAACTTTCTTCTGCACTACAACCAAAAAGAAGATCGTGTTGCTTGGCCTACTATGCCGGACGGACAACTTTCTTCTACGCAACGCAAGCTGCAGGATAGGGAGGAGACCAAGCACAGAGAGTAATTGGTTTTAAGAAAATGAGAGAATACTGAAATATTTTCACATCCCCACCCCTTCACCATCCAAATTTCCTCATTTAAAAAAAAAACCAGCTTTAAAAAAATATGCTCAAATTTCATCATCTGGGTTGCAAAACCGTTCCAATTATGGAAAATATATTTTCCAATTCCATTATTTTGTCCAAATCTCACAATTCAAGCATATTTCAGCCCCTTTAGCTCAAGAAATTATTCTAAATGGACAGTGCACGTAGATATGCCTGCGTTGTACGATCTCGGCTGTCAATCACAGCATTTGGTTTTTTTTAAAATAGAGCTCACCGAAATACAATTTTACTATCATAGACGATCGAGATCGGACAACACATGACCATATGAAATAATTTTTCCTTTAGCTCAGTCTTGGTTCAAATCCCGCGCTCCGGTCCAACTCTCGTCGGCCGCCTTCCTCCAAATTCTAGCGATCTCATTCGGTCGGTTCGGCTTCTGCTCCCATTTATGCTGCCCCGTGACCCGCTTTACGAAACAGTGAAGTCCAACAAGAAAAAAAATTATTCATGTGAAGCATAGGATACAGACCCACTATACCACTCAAGGCTAAAGGCCGGTTATAATATATATTCATATATATAAGGCTTTGATTTCAATATTTTCATATGGTGAGGTTTATCTCGTCTAGGAGAACAACTGATATGTCATAAGTAAATTTCAATCACCTGACTCGAATCTCGAGATAAAACACGTACCTTGAGACAATCTTTTGAGCAAGAAATATTCAAACTTTGATTAAAAGTCACTAAGTGCTCTGATTTCAACAAGTTTATAGTCAAACTGAACGACTCGACGAGACAGACCCAATGACACCAATATTGATTTAATCTGAACAAAATCGAGCCCTGATCAAGTCATCAAACCATGTTTGAAAGTTTTCGGCACAAATTTGGAAAGTAAAAAAAAATATCAAATCTAACGAGTTCATAGCACATAGAAAAATCAAACGAGTCCAATATCGCTCAATTCTAACATCTTTAAGACTCAAATGTCCATCAAATGTCGTCTGATCGGAGGAAGCCCTTTGAGTCATCTGAGTAGAGACGTTCATATTCTTGCATTAATTGCACCAAGAACTCTATAAATAAAGCACCCTCCTCATATAACGGGGGAGGAGAGAGCTTGCGGCTTGAAGAGAGAGCTTAAAACTTGAAAAATAGCTTAAAGTTTTGGGAATGAGCTGAAGTACAACAACAATTATGTCGTCGTCAACTATTGTCGAACGTCGTCAACTATTGTCGAACGTCGTCAACCAACATCGACTGCCATCGACCATCTCTAATCGCTATCGATCTCCACTTATTCTTTGAAACAAGTTCATCCCCACGTCAACATTGTAACTTGAGAGACCTAGTGACTATTTCCCACATGTGAAACAAATGGTCTCAATTGTAATCATCATTTTAAAGTGGAACTCTTCAGCTGGGCTAGACTAAGACAGTAATATATTCCTTTACGGGTTTTCTACGTAAAAAATTCTAGTATTATTATTAATTATTTTCTCTCTTCTGAATGTCTGATGAACCATTGCACCATGCTAAGACAATATATTACTCTACTGCTGTGAATTTTCCAGTACACATCAATAACAAACATGTTTCAAATCCAAACATAATAAAACAAAATAATTAAAAAAATAAATTTGATTAAAAACAATGCCAAAGAAATGAGTTCTTTTTTTAAAAAGCCCACCACAAGTAGTTCACCAATATAAAATTTATTGATATATATATATATATATATATATATATATANCGCTGAAGGTCCATTCTCAAGCCCCTCTGCCACATCCTCCACATATTCAATCTTTCCTTCCCTCAAGTATCGTATAATCTTCTCCGCAACTTGGGGATAAATGTCATAGTGATCCAAAACCACAAATCCTTTGATCTCAATCCTGCGACCGATTACCATCGAAAGGTTGTGAACTCCCTCCTGCTCATTGAGGTTGTATTGCGAGATCATTCCGCATGCAGCTACCCGACCATAATTCCTCATGTTAAGCAGCACCGCATCCAGCATGGCTCCCCCCACATTCTCAAAGTATATATCGATCCCTTCGGGGAAATATCTGCATTCAGCAAAAGGGGATCAACACTATATTTATCTCAAGGTAAATCCTCTAATTTTGGGATTTTTACATACCAATCATCAAAAACATGTCATATAATATTTTGGCCATCTAATTTTTAAATATGATATTTAACCACTCAAAATCTTCACTTCATGAATGAATTTATGGGAGAAAATTTGCGTACATAAGACGTACGCAGAGCTGCGTACGTCTGTTACCTGCAAACAAGTTACAGGAATGATTTTAGGAGGTTATAACTGCGTTATACCCCCTATAACCTCACTGTAACCTACCTGTAACTTCGAGTAAGTTTCGCGCTTCTGTTTTCATATATATGTAGGTTACAGGTAGGTTACGGGGAGGTTACATGGGGTATAACGCGGTTATAGTCTCCTGAAATCCTCTCTATAACCTGTTTGCAGGTTACAGACGTACGCAGGTCTGCGTACGTCTTATGTACGCAAATTTTTTCCGAATTTATGAGGGTGGTTGTCATGAAAAAGGGTTAGACTCAAAATCCAAACAAACCTTTTCAAAGCGGCATTGAGATCAGACTCTTTCTTGTAGTTGAAAGCTTCGTCAAAGCCTAACTTTCTCTTGAGCAAGTCAACCTAAGCCATGTGCATGCAAATGAGAAATGGCAAAATTAAATGGATTTACACTCGATTCTCATGTATTTATATATCTAATAATTATAATTTTATAGTTATTTACATGACAATCATATGAAGGGCATAAATAGCATTAATATTAAACATTAATATCATTGAAGGACTATAATGTTACAATAGAATTTAAATATTAAATTTAGGAGGATTTATATGCATACCACACAATTCCTATGAATTTACATGCATAACATTATAAATTAGACTGTTATATCGATAGGTGTGATTCACTTTTTTAAAAATAAGCGATTGTGATATTTTCTTATGATATGAAAATTTCGAGTATCACAAATACTAAAAACAAAGTTTTGATGTTAGATCAAGAAAAAAAACATAAGTTTGTGTGTGCGCAAGTGCTGGAGACGTGTGTGATGAAACTTTAACTCACCTTTTCGTCAGAACCAGCACTACCAACAACATAGCAACCCATCAGCTTAGCGAATTGGCCGACGAGTTGCCCGACGGCTCCTGAGGCGGCTGATACGAAAACACTTTCCCCTTTCTTTGGGGAGCATTTCTCATAAAATCCAACATAAGCTGTGAGCCCGGGCATTCCTACATGCCAAGCGAAAAACTAATTAATAAATAGTTAATCTATTAGGCAAAGTCAATTTAGTATCAAAATTTATATAAATGTTAATTTAGTCTCTTGGACTTTTTAAATATCAGCTCATTAAAAAAATTTCAAGCCTTTATTAGCATAGTTTGAGGATTAATTAGGTTTTTTTTCAAAATTAGAACTAAAAATGACCACATATAAATAATCACGGAACTATTTTTTACATAGATACGACATATATTTTAGTTTTTTTTTTTTCTTCAAAATGAATGGCCAGAGGTTATTATACGAGCCTCCAATCACTCATACTGTGTCTAACAATTCGAGTACCACCTCATTAAGCCCAACTGTATCAGAGGGGATTCGAACCCCCGACATGAGGGGTCTTATACCTAGTATGCCAACCAAGAGGCTGAGGTACGCGGCCCATACAAACACGCACACCCACCCACCCACCCCCCACCACACACACACTTACACTTATATATAAGAANAGAAAAACTAGTTAATATATTACGCAAAGTCAATTTAGTATCAAAATTTATATAAATGTTAATTTAGTCTCTTGAACTTTTTTAATATCAGCTTGAACATTTCTCATGAAAAAAATTTCAAGCCTTTATTAGCATAATTTGAGGATTAATTAGGTTTTTTTTTCAAAATTTGAACTAAAATGACCACATATAAATAATCACGGAACTATTTTTGACACAGATACAACATATTTTTTAGTTATTTTTTTTTTCTTCAAAATGAATGGCCAGAGGTTATTATATGAGCCTCCAATCACCCCTACCGTGTCTATCAATTCAAGTACCACCTCATTAAGCCCAATTGTGTTAGAGGGGATTCGAACCACCGACTTGAGGGGTCTTATACCGAGTATGCCAATCAAAAGGTTGATGTACGCGACCCACACAGAGACGCACACCCACCCACCCACACACACTTACATTTATATATAAGAAAATACAAAGATAACAATAAGGTTTGAAGTGAAACTAAACTTATATCTTACCTAGAAGGCCGGTATAATAAGAAAGAGGGATATCCGGAGAGTGCTTGATCTTAATCAAGCCCTTGGGTTCATGCATGAGACTGTAATCTTCCCATCCAGTAATGCCCCACACATAGTCTCCAATTTGGTAATCAGGATGGCCGGAAGCAATAACCTTACTAACTCCAAATCCTTTTATTACCTGCATGCAAATTTGTCACAAAAATAAAATAATAATCACAGAATTTCTTTTGGGTTTATTACTATATATGCACAATCAATCACAGATGCAGCAATCTGGATGCGACATAAGAGATTTGAGTGGTATAAATTGGGCTGTTAACATGCCGGTTTCGAGCCGAGCTTGGATGGGTTCGAAAAAAAATTGATTTAAAATTTTTGTTCGTAGCTCAACTTGTATGTTTCTGTACTGCCCAAAATTTAAATTAATTTTTGAGATTAATGATGTTCGAGTCAAATTCACTAACCTCGCAACCTATACATTATTGGAGCTTTTAATGATCTAATAGCGTGCCGTCAGGGTCAACTTTAAAAAAATTCAATCCAAAAGTTTAGCTAGCAACTTTGCTCATTTATTTGAAAAAAAATTACGTCTCGGCGTCTGTATGTCCGGACGGCCAAGGGCCAGACGCCACGTTGCTCAGAGCCGACATGTATGGTGATGTGGGGGCCCAACAGTTTGCCGTCCGAATGTGCTGTGTTCAGACGTAAAATTTTACGAACTAAAATTCGAATTAAATTTCAAGCGTTCAAGGATTTAAGAGCTAAATTCACCATCATAGGAATGAATGTAAAATTTAAAAATGAGATGTTTGATATTCAAATACATGAGAATTGTGGAAAACATATTACGCAGGACTCCGAACGTAGAGCTACGTTCGGATTGCAATAATCGTTGTGTTATAGGAATATTCATCAGTGTTATTTGTGGAAAATGATGTGTTATTAGAATATTCCCTCGCGTTAATTGATTGGGGCTGTGTTATTCCAATAGCATAGTGGAAATTAAAATAACATGAGGAATATGTCGAATAACACAATCCCAAATAAAGTAAAGCGGGGAATATTCCAATAACACTGCAAAGTAATCGAATAACATCACATAATACTCGAATAACACTTCATTTTTTATAAATAAAACTGATTAATATTTTTATAACACCGCATAATATTCCTATAACACAACGATTGTTTGAATCCAAACATATTTTTACGTTCGTAGTCCTGACGTAATATACACTCAGCTGCATTATTCTTTGGAGAGCAGCCTATTTCTGACATGCAAACTGTAGCTTTTGAGATTTTGAGATGTTAATATGCTAGAAAACATTTCCAATTGAGATCTTATTTATTTAAATGCCATAAACTTCAATGATAGGTATCCTCCGGTAATTATGTTTCAATTTTGGATATGAGGTCGGTGATGTTGATGTCGGCGGTGGTGAGTGGTTGGGGTGCCGGGGAGGACTGGGGGAGGCTGGTGGGAATAAGGGAGAGGAGGAGGAGGAGGAGGAGGAGGATAGATGGCCGGAGGAATGGCTGCATTTTCGCCGGCAGGAAGGGAGGAGTGATGTGATGATGGTGTTGCGCGAAATGGGGAGTGAGAGTACTGTAGATTGGGAGTAGAGAAAATGACCCGACTCTTTATATAAAATCGTGGCTGTAAGTTGTGACATTAAAAAAGTAAATAATGAAAAGAATGATTTTCATAAACATCACTTGATATTTATGTATTTACATATTAAAGATGTCATTTTAATCTTTGCATGACAGCGTGTATTTTACATTTGAAATGATAATATTTTTGAATTGGTTTCAGATTGAAATTGGCTCGTGGCTTGTTATATTCGGTTTCGAGATTGAATCGAGCTCGATACGACTCGAAATCANAGTGGTGAGTGGTTGGGGTGCCGGGGAGGACTGGGGGAGGCTGGTGGGAATCAGGGAGAGGAGGAGGAGGAGGAGGAGGATAGATGGCCGGAGGAATGGCTGCATTTTCGCCGGCGGGAAGGGAGGAGTGATGTGATGATGGTGTTGCGCGAAATGGGGAGTGAGAGTACTGTATATTGGAAGCAGAGAAAAAGACCTGACTCATCATATAAAATCGTGGCTGTAAGTTGTGACATTAAAATCGCTTTAGTGGGCAACGAGATTCAGGTACTTGTCGTATCCCCCTCTCAACGAAGAAGACGACCCCATTTCCCAACAACAGTGATGGTAGAAATGTAAATTACATCAATGAAGTGTTTCTCGTTCCAAAGTTGTGCAAAAGGGTCCGCTTGGGAAGCTTATAAGTGCGAGCAGCGTTTTCAATAAGCCGCCGTATTATTTGGTTTGCACATTTCGCCAGCTTATCCGAAACTGTATTTGAGTTTTTATACTAAACGCAGGCCGCGGGTAGACCCCTGCGGCCGGCCCGCGGGCCACGTTTCAAGATAAGCAGCTTATCTTGAAACGCACAAGCTGTCCAAAACAGACCCTTAATTTGTGAAATTTATGTTAAATATAAAGGTATTTTTATATTTAACATGTAAACATTAATTTTGAGGGATAATCACATACATGGCACCCACAAAATTGTTATTTGCAAAATCTAATATTTATGTGATATTTTTAAACTACCAAACATTAATATTTGCACATATCATCATCAAATCATTAAGATATTGATAATAAACCTGTCCGGGGACATAGTTAGCCATTACAGAGGGCTCGTCTTCTTTAGACATGAGATGGCGCATATNTGCTGAAGGTCCATTCTCAAGCCCCTCCGCCACATCCTCCACATATTCAACCTTTCCTTCTCTCAAGTATTGTATAATCTTCTCCTCAAATTGGGGATAAATGTCATAGTGATCCAAAACCACAAATCCTTTGATCTCAATCCTGCGACCGATTATCATCGAAAGGTTGTGAACTCCTTCGTGCTTATTTAGGTTGTATTGTGAGATCATTCCGCATGCAGCTACGCGACCATAATTTCTCATGTTAAGCAGCACCGCATCCAGCATGGCTCCCCCCACATTCTCAAAGTATATGTCGATCCCTTCGGGGAAATATCTGAATCCAACAAAAGGGGATCAACACTATATTAATAGTGACTCATTATTTATATTATATTTATGTCAAAGTAAATCATCAAAAACATGTAATATAATATTTTGGTCATCCAATTTAACCACTCAAAATCTTCACTTCATGAATGAATTTATGAGGGTGGTTGTAATGAAAAAGGGTTAGACTCAAAATCCAAACAAACCTTTTCAAGGCGGCATCGAGATCAGACTCTTTCTTGTAGTTGAAAGCTTCGTCAAAGCCTAACTTTCTCTTGAGCAAGTCAACCTAAGCCATGTGCATGCAAATGAGAAATGGCAAAGTTAAATGGATTGACACTCGATTCTCATGTATTTATATATCTAAAAATTACAATTTTATAGTTATTTACATGACCATCATATGAAGGGCATAAATAGCATTAATATTAAACATTAATATCATTGAAGGACTATAATATTACAATAGAATTTAAATATTAAGTTTAGGAGGATTTATATGCATACCACATAATTCCTATGAATTTACATGCATAACATTATAAATTAGATTGTTATATCGATAGGTGTGATTCACTTTTTAAAAATAAGCAATTGTGATATTTTTTATATGATATGAAAATTTCGAGTATCACAAATACTAAAAAACAAAGTTTTGATGTTAGATCAAGAAAAAAAAGATAAGTTTGTGCGTGCCCAAGCGCTGGGGGCGTGTGTGATAAAAATTTAACTCACCTTTTCGTCAGAACCAGCACTACCAACAACATAGCAACCCATCAGCTTAGCGAATTGGCCGACGAGTTGCCCGACGGCTCCTGAGGCGGCTGATACGAAAACACTTTCCCCTTTCTTTGGGGAGCATTTCTCATAAAATCCAACATAAGCTGTGAGCCCGGGCATTCCTACATGCCAAGCGAAAAACTAATTAATAAATAGTTAATCTATTAGGCAAAGTCAATTTAGTATCAAAATTTATATAAATGTTAATTTAGTCTCTTGGACTTTTTAAATATCAGCTCATTAAAAAAATTTCAAGCCTTTATTAGCATAGTTTGAGGATTAATTAGGTTTTTTTTCAAAATTAGAACTAAAAATGACCACATATAAATAATCACGGAACTATTTTTTACATAGATACGACATATATTTTAGTTTTTTTTTTTTCTTCAAAATGAATGGCCAGAGGTTATTATACGAGCCTCCAATCACTCATACTGTGTCTAACAATTCGAGTACCACCTCATTAAGCCCAACTGTATCAGAGGGGATTCGAACCCCCGACATGAGGGGTCTTATACCTAGTATGCCAACCAAGAGGCTGAGGTACGCGGCCCATACAAACACGCACACCCACCCACCCACCCCCCACCACACACACACTTACACTTATATATAAGAAAATACAAAGATAATAATAAGATTTGAAGTGAAATTAAAATTATATCTGACCGAGAAGGCCGGTATAATAAGAAAGAGGGATATCCGGAGAGTGCTTGATCTTAATCAAGCCCTCGGGTTCATGCATGAGACTGTAATCTTCCCATCCAGTAATGCCCCACACATAGTCTCCAATTTGGTAATCAGGATGGCCGGAAGCAATAACCTTACTAACTCCAAATCCTTTTATTACCTGCATGCAAATTTGTCACAAAAATAAAATAATAATCACAGAATTTATTTTGGGTTTATTACAATATATTCACAATCAATCATAGATGCAGCAATCTGGATGCGACATAAAAGATTTGAGTGGTATAAATTGGGCTGTTAACATGCCGGTTTCGAGCCGAGCTTGGAACGGTTTGAAAAAAAATCGATTTAAAATTTTTGCTCGTAGCTCAACTTATATGTTTCTGTACTGCCCAAAATTTAAATTAATTTTTGAGATTAATGATCTTCGAGTTAAATTCACTAAGCTCACAACCCATACATCACTAGAACTTTTAATGATCTGATAGCGTGCCTCATCAGGGCCGACTCTAAAAAAATCCAATCCAAAAGTTTTAGCTAGCAACTTTGCTCATTTATTTGAAAAAAAAATTACGTCTCGGCGCCGTATGTCCGGACGGTCAATCACCAGGCGACGTGTCCGGACGGTCAATCACCAAACGCCACGTTGCTCAGAGCCGACATGTATGGTGATGTGGGGGCCCAACAGTTGGTCGTCTGAATGTGCAGTGTTATATCTTAAAATTTTGACGCGTAACTTCGCTCATTAATTTCGATACGAACTAAAATTCAAATTAATTTTCAAACGATTTAAGAGCTAAATTCACAACCATAGGAATGAATGTAAAATGTAAAAATGAGATGTTCGTTATTCAAATACATAAGAATTGTGGAAAACATATCACGTCAGGACTCCGAACGTAGAGCTACATTCGGTTTGCAATAGTCGCTGTGTTATAGGAATATTTCATCAGTATTATTTGTGGAAAATGAAGCATTATTGGAATATTCCCTCGAGTTAATTGATTTGGGATTGCGTTATTCCAATAACATAGTGGAAATTAAAATAACACGAGTAATATGCCGAATAACACAACCACAAATCAAGTAAAGCGGTGAATATTCCAATAACACTGCAAAGTAATCAAATAACATCACATAATACTCGATAGAATATTTTTTACAAATAACACTGATGGAATATTTCTATAACATCGCAGAATATTCCTATAACACAACGATTATTTGAATCAATAATATATTTTTATGACGTAATATGAGCTCAAAATTGTGGGGGGGTATGAAAATAAACCTGTCCGGGGACATAGTTAGCCATTACAGAGGGCTCGTCTTCTTTAGACATGAGATGGCGCATATAGGGATCGCAGGAGAGGTAGAGATTCTTAACAATCACCGCCATGGATCCATCGGCCGGCGAGCTTGCCGGAGTTTCAGAAGTCTCCACCACCTCCAGATCGCTGAGCTCCGGTAATCCGCTCACATAATTCCTCAAAACAACCTTCTTGCCTCCCATCCCTCTCTCTCCTCTCTCTCTCTCCTCGCCGTTTTTCTGCTTATCAGAGCTGTTGCGTGCGGCGGATTTTATAATTGTCTGAAACGAATGGAATCTTAGTGCAAGAACGTCATCGATTACGGAAGCAAGATGTGCCACCGTTTCAGGTGAGGTGGTGTTAGATTTGTAAATAGAGAGGGATTGAGGGGTATTTGTGTAAATCTTTCTAAGATATTTCCCTGTCCGGCTAAAGGGGGAATCAATGAAGCTGAGGTAAAACAAATGATTTATAAAATGGTGGGCTAAGGCAACAAGAGGGTTACTGTAGAAAAAGTATTCTCATATAAATTGTAGGACAGCAATATGTGGTATGCCAACTAGGGTCTATTTGGGGCAGTTGTAGGTTATAAATAATCTGTCGATAAGTAAATTATTGTGATAATTTGATAATTTGCAGACTGTCAGGATAAACTGTCATGTTGTTTGGGGAGCTTATGCAGAACAACTTATGGGCAGTTGTTGCTGGATAAATGAAAATTCTACTCATATTTAGTGAAGAAGTTTGCAATGGAAATGTATGAGCAAAATAATAAATAAAACAGAAACCACAAATAAGTGATCTGAATGACCCCAAATGACGATACATACTACACAAATGAGTCTGAAACGTCGATTTTAGTCAGGAAGGACATCCACTTCTCTGTGAGGACGTGTACAGGCTAAAAATGTGCGGATTGATGATTAATTGAATAATAATTGTTATTATTATTATTATTTTAAAAATATTATTATTATTATTATCATCCTTATAAAATCATCACATACTCTCTCTCCCTATCTATCGCACACAAGACAGTCGCCACCCTCGTTTTCACGAAAACCCTAGCCGACTCCGGGATTTCGCTCCAAGCTGCCAGCCGGCGGTCCTCGCCGGCGATCACCCGGTTGCCGCCTCCTCTCCTCACGTTGGTGAGCCCTTCCCTCATCTATCGCGATCCCTCTCGGCTCGAAACCTTGCCCAAGTCATCGCCTCCTCCCCTCTTCGATGCGACTTTGCCGAAAGAAGACGGGATTGAGGGCTCAAAAGTAATAAGTTGCGATGGAACGCAGAACGCGGGGTATAGGGAGTAGCCGTAAATCATTCGGGTTATAACGTAAAACCATACGCGCGTTTCCCGACCTCCAGCCCCAACGCACTAACCACAAGCTCCACGGCATTATGAAAATGCTAAACGTTGGGATAAGTTGCGCCAAACAAACCCTATATTTTATTATAGTTGGGGTATTTGTGGGCTCCCAAAATTTACTTATTTCAGGTTAAACTTTCAATAATCAGACGAAATGTACAACAGATAAAAAGTTATTCTAAAATTCCCTTCTAATTTTTTGAGAATTTTTACATCTAAGGTTTGAAGTTTGTCGTAGGTGCAAGTTTCACTAATTATGTACATCAAAAATATGTCTGCACTAATCTCAATGAAGGGTCTGCTTGGGGCAGCTGCAGCTTATCTAGTTTCTGTTGATAAACAATTAATTCTGATAATTTGCTGATGAGCAGCTGATCCGGATAAGTTGTCTGACTGTTTGGTTTGTGCTGATGGAAAACAACTTATTCTAGAAAAATGGCTATTCTCCCCATGTTCTGAAAAAGTTGTTTATATGTTTGGTTTATGCTTTTGGTAAACAACTTATTTATAATTTTTTTAGTTAAATTAATAATCTGTGTCGCATAAATTGATATTTTCTCAAATGTCACAACATGAAAATACAAAAGAGTTGAATAACATTTATATAACTCAAAAAGTTCTGATTACATCAAATAAGCACAGTGACACATATGAAAGTGAAGTACACATTCACGCACTAATATGAATTATAATATGATCCTAAAAAAAGAAAAAATAACATGTTAAAATTATAAGGGAAAATATGATAATATTGACTTTAAATCTAAAAGCACATAACGACGAATGTTGCCCGGTTCTAGTACCACAAAACCTCGAGCAAATCTGTCTGACCGGGATGCCGTAGAAACGGAAGAACTCGAACCATATGCAGTGGTTTCCCATTGTGGTACTATCGAACTCCTAGCTGTTGTGTCCAATTTGGATATCGTAGAAATAGTTGCACTATCGGCCCACTTGAAGAATTGATAGTCTTCCGGTCCCTGTCCCCACTGCGGGCACATGTAAAACTGCCTCCCGAAGCTATGTGTCTGGCGTGTCGTGAGTAGCAAGGACGGTTGTCCGCAAAGACACATCACTTTCTTGGACTTCCTTGAATGTTTGGAACTCATCGTCCAGCAGTTATTAAAAATAGAATAGATCAGTCAAAAAATTTATGAAATACAAAAAAAAATACTTACCGAAGTGTGGAGGCAGCGGTTGTCGACAACAAATTTCTGTTGCCGTCCAAACGTATAGGGCCATCCAAGCTAATTTAACCATACCATAGTAGCGGTTGCCCTTAATGTATAGGGCCATCCAAACAACTTTAAACATGAAGACCAATTAAAATATAATTCTTTCATGCCAATCAGATAAATCCCTCCTAGCATTATAAGGTGCATACATAGCATTATAAGTTACATACATAGCATTATAAGGTGCAGATCCAATTCCAGTCAGAAACCCAAATTATGCCTTGCCAGCTCCATTTCGATCAGATGCAGCTCAGAGATATATACAAAAGGGAGCTGTTATGTATACAAGGAAATAAAATAACAATGTTCTTCATTCTAAGAATTTACAAATCTAACACCCAAAGTTTGTTATATACACAGGTGCTGCAAACTTCTATATAATTCTAAAACCGANTCCTCTCTCTCTCTCTGCTCGTCGTTCTTCTGCTCATCAGAGCTGTTGCGTGCGGCGGGTTTTATAATTCTCTGAAACAGATGGGTTCTTGGTGCAAGAACGTCATCGATTACGGAAGCAGGATGTGCCACCGTTTTAGGTGAGGTGGTGTTAGATTTGTAAATAGAGAGGGATTGGGTATTTGTGTAAAGCTTTCTAAGATATTTCCCTGTCCTGCTGAATGATTTATAAAATAGTGGGCCAAGGCAACAAGAGGTTCATGTATGGTATTCTCGGTAATATTGTAGGAGGGCAAGTGGTATGCCAACCACGGGTCTATTTGTGGTAGTTGTAGGTTATAAATAATCTATCGATAAGTAAATTATCGTGATAATTTGATAATCTGCAAATTATAAAGATAAACTATATTGTTGTTTGGGGAGCTTATGCAGAACAAATTATTGACAGTTTTGTTGGACAAATGACAATTTTATCCATATTTAGTAAAGAAGTTTGCAATGGAATTGTATGAGCAAAATAATAGATAATACAGAAACCACAAGATGAAACAGAAGCCTGATCGTTGAATAAGTGGTATGAATGACCCCAAATGACGAAACATACTGCACAAATGATGATTAATTGAATAATAATTGTTATTATTAGTATTATTTTAATAATAATATTATTATTATCATCCTTATAAAATCATCACATGCTCTCTCTCCCTATCAATCACACGTAAGACAGCTGCCACCCTCATTTTCACGAAAAACCCTAGTCGACAGCGGGATTTCGCTCCAAGCCGCCTGTCGGCGGTCCTCGCCGACGATCACCCGGTTACTACCTCCTCTCCTCACGTCGGTGAGCCTTCCCTCATCTCTCGCGATCCCTCTTGGCTCGAAACCTTGCCCAAGTTGTCGTCTCCTCCCCTCTTCGATGTGACTTTGCCGAACGAAGACGGGATGGAGGGCTCACAACAAATAAGTTGCGATAGAACGCAAAACGCGTGGTATAGGGAGCGACCGTAATTCATTCGGGTTATAACGTAAAACTATACGCGCGTTCCCCGACCTCCAGCCCCAACGCGCTAACCAAACACCTCCACGACGTTATGAAAACGCTGAACGTTGGGAAAAGTTGTGCCAAACAGACCCTACATTTTATAAGAATAGCTGGGGTGTTTGTGGGCTCCCAAAATTTACTTATTTCAGGTTAAACTTTCAATAATCAGACGAAATGTACTGCAGATAAAAAGTTATTCTAAAACGCCCTTCTAATTTTGCGAGAATTTTTACATCTAAGGTTTGAAGTTTATCGCAGGTGCAAGTTTCACTGATTATGTACATCAAAAATATCTCTGCACTAATCTCAATGAAGGGTATGCTTGGGGCAGTTGCAGCTTATCCAGCTTCTGCTGATAAACAGTTGATTCTGATAATCTGCTGATGAGCAGCTGATCCAGATAAGCTGTCTGACTGTTTGGTTTGTGCTGATGGAAAACAACTTATTCTGGAAAAATGACCATTCTGCCCTTGTTCTAAATAAGTTGTTTATATGTTTGGTTTGTGCTTTTGGTAAACAACTTATTTGTAAATTTTTTTAGTTAAAGTAATAATCTGTGTCGCATAAATTGATATTTTCTCAAATGTCACAACATGAAAATACAAAAGAGTTGAATAACATTTATTTAACTCAAAAGTTCTGATTACATCAAACAAGCACAATAACACATACGAAAGTGAAGTACACATTCACACACTAATATGAATTATAATATGACCCTAAAAAAAAGAAAAAATAACATGTTAAAATTACAAGGAAAAATATGACAATATTGACTTTAAAATCTAAAAGCACATAACGACGAATGTTGCCCGGTTCTGGTACCTTAAAACTCCGAGCAAACTTGTTTGACTGGGATGTCATAGAAACGGAAAAACTCGAACCATATGCAGTGGTCTCCCGTTGTGGTACTATCAAACTCCTAGCTGTTGTGTTCAATTGGGATATCGTAGAATCAGCTGCATTGTCGGCCCACCTGAATAATTGATAGTCTTCTGGTCCTTGTCACCACCGCGGGCACATGTAAAACTTCCTCTCGAAGTTATGTGTATGGAGTTCATCGTCCTGCAGTTATTAAAAATAGAATAGATCAGTCAAAAATTTAGGAAATACAAAAAAGAATACTTACCGAAGTGTGGAGTTAGCAGTTGTCGACAACAAATTTCTGTTGTCGTCCAAACGTATAAGGTCATCCAAGCAACTTTAACCATACCATAATAGTGGTTGCCCTTAACATATAGGGCCATCCAAACAACTTTAAACATGAAGACCAATTAAAATATAATTCCTTCATGTCAATCAGATAAATTTCTCACTAGCATTATAAAGTGCATACATAACATTATAAGTTACATACATAGCATTATAAGGTGCAGTTCCAATTCCATTCAGAAACCCAAATTATGTCTTGACAGCTCCATTTCGATCAGATGCAGCTCAGAGATATATACAAAATGGAGCTGCTATGTATACAAGGATATAAAATAGCAATGTTCTTCATTCTAAGGATTTACAAATCTAACACCCAAAGTTTGTTATATACACAGGTGCTGCAAACTTCTATATAATTCTAAAACCGAAGTAAAAAGAAGACGAGAGAGATGGGAGCAACATGTGTCCGTATGTGTAAAGCAAGCCAAAGAAAACTGAAAGACAACATCACAAAACAATTCAGCACAATAACTTGTATCCCCTCATCAGCAACAAAAAGCTTGTTCATATTAATTTTAAAGATCCTCATTCCCAATCTCCCAAAACCCATTTAATTCCAACAAAATTTCAATGAACTATTCATATCAAATAGCACCAACTGAATTTCCATACATAACCATACCATAGTAGTGGTTGCCCTTAACATATAGGGTCATCCAAGCTACACACATAGCATTATAAGGTGAATTTCCAACTCCATTCAGAAACCCAAATTATGAAGAAATTTTCATTCATAAGGTGCATACATAACATTATAACTATTCATATCCAAGCAACTTTATAAAGAAATTTCCATTTGTCGTTCTTAAGAAAAATAACCAAGTACAAATTTGTGAAATAACTGCACGTTCATTATTGCATATAATTAGAGTAGAATCACTTACAACCAAACAACCATCAGCTACAAGCGAATGACTCCATAAAAGTGTTCAAACCAAATAAAAGATGGTATTTTTGAAATGGAAATTAGAATCATATAAAGCAGCTATAGTTCTTATCCCACAGAAAACATTTGCAATGTGAAAATGTTTTCAAATTTTTACTGCATTCCCTTTGCAGCTGACTAAACAACCCCTATGTGGAAAAATAAAACCAAGTGCAATGAGCATTTGAACAAAATAACTTGTTTCTAGCCACAAATATATATTAGAAAGTGGAAAAATAAAACCAAGTGACATAGATGCTAAAGCCACATTTGTATGCCCAAGCCATAAATACATATCCAGGCAGATTTCTCTCTACAAACATATATCTAAACAGTGCCTTTACACACACATTGATGCATATATGGAGAGGGGGAGAGGAAGATTGACAGACATAACACTCAATTCATATGTATTTACAATTCTAACACCTACTTTTCATCATAAAAATGCAGCTAAAAATAACTTCAATCAACACCCTCATGAATTATGTAAAACAATTGAAAGCTATAGCATCAAGATGTAAGCCTCTCTAATAAGAACAAAGCTTACTGTACAAACTTCAACATTTTGAGAAGATGAGCGACTTCTAGCCTTATTTGTAGTAAAAACTTCAACATTTTGAGCAGTGGCATGTTTCTAGAAACATGGATAAAACAAATAATAAACTTCTCCCTTATCAAAGTTAATGACATAGCATATGACTCAAACAAATAACATAATAGCCATATAATAACATAATTGTTTTGCAAAGCTTTAGAATATATTAATTAAGATTTTCGCTAATCTCGTCAGCTATTCCATCTCTCAAAGCTGCCATTTCAGATGCCCCTTCACCATCTCTTGTGTTTGTCTCAGGTGAATCAATTGTAAGTTGTGGTATGGTGCGGCCCACATGATACTCGAATGCTTCAAGAGGAATTTGTATTAAGTCCGCATCAACCACGATAAATTCTGCATCAGTTTTTGAAGGATACTGTCTAATGAAGTTGTGCAATGTCATGGTAGCCACTACAATTTGGACATGTTTCGGAAACGGATAAGTGAGCGTATCACGCAATATTACTCATTTCTTCTTCCACACTCCGAACGATCGTTCAATTACGCATATCATGTAATATTCCCAGCAAATAAATGACTCCAAGGAAATTAAACCAGTCAAGCAAGATAACACACACCAAAAACATCCACAAGAATATCTACACATAACAACCTGCATCAAATTCAAAGGTAAAGTAAAAGAATTCCCACAAACAACTTCCTATTTGTATCTCCTTTGTAATTTGATATTTTATAAACTGAAAACAAGAGCAAAAAAACTCAATTTATCCACACAATACGTATGTAAATTTTACATGGTACTCGAATTCTTTCACTAATATAAGGAAAAACGTCCTAATTTATCCACACAATACTTATGCATTTCTCTTGTAGGCACTATAATAGTTTCTGACAATCATCAAGAAGGGAAAATGGACATATAAAAACCGACAGTAGTATATAAATAAATGAACAAGTAGAAAATATTGCATATATATGCCTCAAACACATGACATAGCAAAGGAGAAAGAGAGAAAGAAAACTTCGAAACAGTGAAATCACCTCCATACTCACCGAAAAAAATGGATCTGCATTTCTACAATAAATATACATCGAACCCTAAACTGGATCTACTCTAACAACTCGATATTCATCGATATAGGGGACGGGGAGGGAAGAGCGGAGGGAGGAGCGTAGAGAGGAGAAACACGGAGGAGCGCAGAAACGATGGAGAAGAGGGAAGAGTGGAGGGAGGAGCAGAGGGACAAGATATACCTGCGGAGCGACTGAGTTGCAGAGCGACGCCGAAGGAGAAAGAAGAGGGGCAACGAAGCCTTCGAAGGAACAAAACCCAAAAGAAGAGGGGTAGCGGAGTAAACTTACGAGTGTAAACGCGGATCGCGGTGATAGACCCTTGATCCACGTGTAATACAAAATTTAAAACGCGGTTTGCAGATACACGGCTCCACCACGAGAAACAAACATGAAGGCGGCGTTTTCAAAATGTCGCCACACTTATATGCTGCCCCAAACAGGCCCGAAATCTGACGGATCTCACTTATAAATGCCAAATGATGGTGTATTGAGATAGTCAAAAAATGGAAACGTCAAGCATCAGTTTCATTGGTCAGAAATTTGAGCCAACCAAGCTGAAGTACAACCAAACAAAAAACATAGAAGCAACCTAATCTTAGTGATGGTCATTCAAAACATACTCCCTCAGCATATTTTGGAACTCCTTATAAAATGGCTAAAGCGTCTCCCATGGAACACCTTTCTGACCCTCTGAGAATTTTCTTTATCCAGTGAAAGTTACCCGTCAGATGACACTGGTACACCCTCTGCTTGACACCCCAATACATCTTAACGACAAGAGGGCCTCTTCTTAGAATGAACTCTTGAGAGGTCGGCTGACAACCATTCAGCCGACCAAATGACTTTCGTTGACCAAAAACTTTCATCCGTCTGAGAGATATGACTAATGATTCATCAGATGACCTTAATCAATCAATTACAATTACAAAACCTTGTCAGGATCTGTTATAAATATGAAAGAGTGTCACAATCTGTTATGAATATGAAAAAGTGTCATAATTTTTTGCAATGTCCTTATTAAAACGGGGACAAACATGTAATTTTATACTAGATTTCCCTGAAATACATACATAGAGGGTTATTTCTACAATAAGGGACTATTGAATTTACTCTATCAAAGCTTTTGTGTTACTATGCATTCTCTTTCTCTCTCTTTCTCAATTTCTCCCTCTTTGTTTCTCTCGTTCGTCCTAGGATCTATACATTGGGTGTGATTCACAACACGTATCAGATTTCAACATCTTAAGAGGTGCGATAAGTGTGCATCAAGCCATCATTAAGAATAGAAGCACACCACCGAGAAAGAGCTCATCTGAGAGACACAACAAACATCGAGTGCATGAGAGAATTTGCACAATAGCAAATCCAAGAACTTAGAGAGCAAATGATAGGTCAAATTTCATAATGTATCAGTGTGGTACTTGATGGAAGATTGAAGTAGAGCCCTAGATAAGAAGAACTTAAAACCCAAGGTCGCAGAACAATTCAGGGGGCATAAATGATGGAAGACTCCCAGTACCGGAATGGTGATGGGTCTACACTATTGATCAGGCAATTGTTTGGGTGTATTGAGGCTTACTTCTAGTTAGAAAAGGTGTTCTTTTAACAGATCTTTAACGCTGAGCCATTGTAGAAGTTCAAACTCCTTTCATTAGAATCATATAAGGGTCAGAGAGAACCATCCGATTATATTGCTTGCTTTAAGTCGCCCATCTGTGTTCTTAAAATATTTGTCGCACTAAAGTGTCAGTTATTTTACACCACACTTAGGGACTTGACCCTCAGGTTGTTAGATATGGCTCATATCTAGGGAGTTGGAGTTTCTTTTGAAGAGGTGTGTCTCCTGGTGAAAAGGAGTGCCTCTTGGAATAAAGGGGGTTGGGAGGAGCGAGGGCGTGATTGTAATTTTATCTGAGGGTTTGTATATGTCTATTTATATGGGAAACCCTATGGGATGTAATTGAACTCTCTCTGAAATAGTGAAACCGCCGCTCGCTCCCGAGGACGTAGGCAATTCTTTGCCGAACCTCGTTAAATCTTTGTTTTCTTCTTCTAGATTGTTGTCGATTCCTGTTTTATTCCGTTAAATTTCACAACACAGGTAATTCAAAAGTGTCAGTTATTTTACACCACACTGAGGGACTTGACCCTCAGGTAATTCAATGCCTGGTAACAGGAGTAATCACATCCCACAGTTCAGGGAGCTGAAGGCAAATTGCTCCCCCCCCACTCCCCTCCCACCACTAAAAAAAAAAGCCATGACACTCCTACAACATAGACGACATGTCTGTGCCACCCCACTGAGGAGGCAACGCCCTCGCGCTACCCCACAAAGATAGTGAGGCTCCTGCGTTGGGCAATAGTGCAGGCGCATCCCTTCTGTCGTTTGACAAATTTAATAGGTTTTGAGGCGATGTTTGATGCATGGATTTTTATAAGTGCTTGCATTAAAGCCCTAAAGATCTTTTGGCTATGAAGTATCTTCTCTATGATTAAAAAAGTTTTCTCGTTTGGTTGTCATAGCATTTTCTCCTTATGTTTTTTTTTTTTTGAGAGAATTTTCTAGAAATTTTTATGTGAGATTGGAGATTTGGAGAGGTTGAGATTAATTGAGTGCTTATTTGATGGAGAACGTGTGGAAGGCTTGCACTATACAAGGAGGATCATGAGTAAAGCAGAACAAGAATTTTCTAGTTTGATTCTACTTGTTTTACATGTTAATATTCTTTATTATAATGAAGTTTTTGATATTTTCTCCTCTCAAGCATAGTGGCTAAATATTTTTGTTCTCCTTTGATTAGGGTTTGTGAATGAATCAAATGTTTTCTCCATGAGTTTTTCCAAAACTTTTTGTATACTTTTATTTGAATCATGTTAATGTGTTAGCATTGTAATCATAATTTACTTCTAATATGACCAATTATAAAGTTGAAATCCCATGTGATGAATGAATTATAACCCTTTTCTAAAAGAATAAATAAGTTAACATATAGTCACATAGTGAAATAGACATATTATCAGCATAAGATTACAACATATATATGAGACTAAAAGATTCCTAAGAAATCTGGCAGGTTTAAACTTTTTTAACTGTAATATTGATTTCCAACGTTTCTCATGACCCAGACATAGGCAAATGAGGATTTGTCCCTAGTTGTCAACAACAACGCAGGGATCTCGTAGAAAAGCTTTGAGGATTCACATAATCAGAGTTATAAAATTATTATTTTCATCACTCTAAGAAAAAGACCAAGGCCAGTTCTACTTTCTAACTTTTAGGATTTTAAAAACTTTTCAATTCCTGCAATTTTTAAACACTTCAAACTAGACTTAGATGTTTTTTTAACTAGAACTTCATCAATTAGAAAATTTAGTAATTTTTTCGTAGGAATGACACTCTGACTCTAATTTCATATCAATACTTATAATTGTGTGATTGTCGACTACTTTATTGTAATTTTGGGCATTACTTATAAACAATAAAATGAAACAAAAAGAAAAGTGGTTAGTAACCCATCGATTTAAGAACTTACATACATATCACCTAATACTTATGTATTTTGATATTTGTCATTTGGACTTTGAACTTTAGTGTCAAAATCACATGATGTGCGCTTGACTCTAGAATAATTCACATTAATGATATTTTAGATGTGATCCTAAAAAAATTGAGTTCCATATAAGCAAAAACTAAATTTTAGATGTTAAATGTGTAAATGGGTAGACATTGTGTGGTATGCATGCACATTCTTGTACACTTTTTATTACAATAAAATCTATTTTTCTATTAGACCAAGACATAAGCAACAACCCTAAAAATTGATAGGTTTATGAAGTGTTCTTTAGGCCAACATTTAAACTAACAAAATTTTAGATTTGGAATACACGAATGTTAAAGTTATCATTATGAACATTAAAAAAAATCTACTGACATAATAAATTACCGAGTATTAAAGACGAACTCAATAGACATCTGTCAAGAATAACGTCTTTGATTAAAACATGATATGTTTATCATTTAATAAATAAAATTTACTCATTTAAAGCTATAAACTAGGTAATAACAAATTATATTAAAGAGAAATACTAGCACAAGTTATCATCACAAAAATTGCTCAAGTACAAGCCAAAACTTTAATCCAAGCCAAAAATTGCTCAAGTACATTCTCAAACAATTCATTTATCATCACAAAAATTCTCTTAAGGAAATAATTGTATAATCCAATCTTTACATACAAACTACCTGAAACATTGATATTTACAGAATTCCCCCCATGTTATTTTGTTGAACTACCGAATCATGTATTTACCCGTGTCTTGATCAAATTATTGAAAATTTGATAAAAATGAAAACTAAGGGTTGGGATTAATTTATAGAGCAAGTTTTCGGTGGTCTTCATCTAATAAAAAAATATTGTGTACTTACAAAGTATGTAATTACGAGGGTGGTGGAGGGGACACACCACATATACGTGAAATTATGGTGATGTGACAACTTCATCCACCCTTGTAACTACATACCGACAAAGTACAATATATTTTCTCGCATCTAATTGACCCACAAGTAAGCTGCAATTCACACAATTCAATTAAATTTATCAATCTCAAGGCCCAAATGCTAATGCATTAAAAATTGATGCTCATTCAAAAATTAATATAATAAATGAGAATTCAAAATTTAAATTAGATTTACCATAAAAAAATTAATAATACTAAAATTCTTCTGTAATTCAGAGGAGAGGTTCTGGATGCAGCCAGCGCGCATTAGGCAGCCAAATTCGGTCAAAGCTAAAAATAGCCGTAAGAACACGAGGGCAATGATTTCTGCAATAAAAGCGAAGCCCCTTCTTTTCTCACCATGGATTCGCTCTCTGCTCTCCACCTCAGCTTTATCTTCCATGTCCTTCGATCGATCACCGATCCAAGTCCATAAAAAAGCTGCCTTTCCTCCCTAATTTCGTCTTGTTCATCCTTTTCTTCTTCTCCTTCTTCCTTCGCGGTGAAAGCTCTCGCCTTTCTTCCTGACTTAGCTTCTGTGATTACGAAATGGCGCAGCAAGAAGACCGTATTTCTGATGGCGAAGAGGAAGCAACGTTTTTTTCGCTTGTCCATGAGCCAAACATGGACGTCCCTTCCCTCCCAGAGTTTGATCCCACTTCCCAGTTCGGGCGTATTGATGAAAACTCATCCATGTCGCCGTATCAGTTACAGGATTCAAACCCACTGGCTTCCAGCGACGGCCCAATGCCATTGTTGTCGAGCCCTTCGCAGAGCGATACTTCCACTAGCTTTGACTCGCTGTCTTCTCTCGGCGCATCCGAGGAGAAGCAAACGCCATTGAGGCCGAAACTGATGTTGCCGTTGCAGAAACCTGAGGTTCAGCCTGAGATAAACCAGGTCTCCGTGGCTTGTTCAATTGCTTCGATTATTTTTGTTTTTCACTATTGAGCACCAACTGCTTGTTGAAATGCCTCTTATATTACTTGCTGTCTTCTCAGGTGGTGAAATCCTCGCCATTTGATCTGTTTCCTGAAGCTGGCCTTCAGATGGAAATGGAGCTCCCTTCAAACCAAAGCCATCATGGCATTATGAATCCCTTGCTCAGGGCAGATCAGCAGATTACGATGGATCAGGTTTTCTTCGATTTATTATTAATTTCTCTGTGTTAAATTCTCTTGTTTTATTCACTATTTCTTACAAGCCCTGGACATTTAGTTTGCTGGCATGAATCATCTATCATCCTTTCAAATTGATCCGGAACGAAATGAAATAGTCATCGTTACCACAAAATCCACTCAAATTTCTCGTTCAAATTGTGGCACATTTGTGATCAATGAATCTCAAGGGGAAAACACTGATTGTTCATCGTAAGTTTGATTCAAAATTTAGTTTTTCTTTGTTTTTTTGGCCTATTGTTTTATTTGCTGAATAAAGCTGTTCAATTTAATTCTCAGAGATGGTGTTTCAAGCAACCCTACAGGGAAGAGGATTCGCACTTTTGAAGAAGATATCACCAAGCCTTTTGACAGCAGCGTGTTTAGCTTGGCATGCTTACCTTCAGTTTGCAGCAGTGCTTTACCCCTCCAAGCCATGCCCATCCAACAAGTTTCTGATATCAGTGTTGCTAAGAAACAGGTTAGTTGTTTACAAAGCTTCAATAACTACCAACTCAAGCAATGACAAATGCTCTCTCAATAAAAATGTTGGCGTCCATCATTAACATTCTATTTTCATCCGAGAGTCACCTGACACGAATATTGGAAGATCTTAAATTCTTCCAGGCTAATGGCTTCAACAGGTTCCTCAATTGATCTATCCCGCGTCCTTCCTAACATGCAATCAACAACGACGGTTCTCTCAATTCTAATCCCCAATACAATACATGGATTCTGGTTGACCAAATCCTCACCATTGCATTATATTCCATTATCTCAGCACCTCTTCTTTCTTTTATTCTCACCCCACATTCGTTTGACTAGTTAACTCAAAACCAGCAAATTTCTGCGCCAACTGGACGCCTCTAAAAGTCTATCTTAAGAACGATGAGCTTAAGCCAAAACAAATTTTCAACATGACTCAAACTATCACTTTGAGTGATCCAACTTGTTACTCCTTCACGATCAAGATCAAACAATGGAAAACAACTATGGCTCATATTGTCAAGCTTGACAAGCTCAAGGCACGTGGATCCTCATTTCATCATCCCCAACTCAAACTTCTTCAATAGCAAATGAACATTTAAAATCAAATATAGCTCCGATGGCAAAATCACACCACTCAAGGCACAACTCATTGCATAAGGCTATAAGCAAGAGAAGTACATTAAATAAAAATTTAGCGTTGCCATCAAAATGCTCATTATTTGTGCTTTTCTTATAATAGTTCTTACTCAGAACTGGCCAATCATACAAATGGATGTCACTAATGCCATTTCTAAATGGAAATTTTGGTGAGATTATATAAATGGCTCAAACTTAGTGTGACTATTTTTATATCTCCAACACTCACCTCATTTCACAGGCTAGTTTAAGAAAGCCATACACTTTGATAAGATAGGACAGATTGAATGGACGGACCTCAACTTTTGAAATATTTTTCAAAAATTAAGATGGAGTTATAATTGTTTTGTACTCATGAGAAAAGATTCATATACAACCAACTATAATTATTAAGAATAATCGAACGAAAGTAAGAATATTTATTGTATTAATAGAATTTATAACATTGGCACTACGAGGAGGTAATAATAGTAACTAACGAAAAATAAAGTGTAAGTAATAATTATAGAATCATAACTACCCAAACCCTAATAAGAATATAAATAGAGCTACTGCCCAAACATAGAAATTCCAAATAAAATCCTGGAAAATTTTCAAGTTTGATAACTCAAATCCAATAAGTCCTATTTATTTAGAATAAATGACAAGTTATTATGGCATATAACATGGACAAAAAAAGAAGCTTTTTGACTATACAATAGCAATGCAATATGTTGCATCAAATAATCAAGCTAGAGTAATCACATTGTTTCAATGAAGAGTGTGGCATATTCTAATATGATTTTGATGCTCATTTGCATGTTAGCTGTAAGTAATGTATTTTTATTCTAACTTATCCAAATGCAACTATATCGGGTATAATCATATGTTTCTAAATGTGATATTAGTCATTTATCATTCTATTGTCCATCCATTTGCACATCTATGGTTAGTTTTATGGAGACACTTTTAAACTGGGAATGTGGACACTAAACCATAGAAATCTGATGATTATAAATAGATAGTCATCATTCTATGTGCCAATTGACACATTTAGATAATATTCAAAAGGGCTCTACTGACATATACATCACTGCGCATGGATATACAATTTTTATTTATCATAAGCAAATTTTTAATATATTTTGTAAATAATACGATCAATTTATTTATATATTAAAACGTAAGTTACAAGAATAAAGTTTATTATATTTAATAGATATAATGTATTGTTACTATAGAAATAAGTTCAGTATACATGAATTATGTAGCAATAAATTAATAAAAATTTACATATGCAACTTGTTATTTCATTTCGAACATTAAGAGAGATCTACTAGAATAATAAATATTTAAGTAACAAAGGCAGGCTTAACAATCTAAAAAGAAATCTAGAATTCTTCTATAATTGTCAGGAATAATGTCTCTAATAAAAAATGATATGTTTATCCTTTAATAAATAACAGCTGCTCATGTGGTTGCAATGTTTAAATCAGTGTTCTTTAGAATCTCAAATAGATGAAATAGATAAATACCAAACTGAAAGCCTTAAATAATAATAATATTCAATCAATTACACAAAGAAGAAACATTGAAAATTTATATTTCATTAAAATGGACACACCTTTGCCAACCTAGGTTATCCTATAACCAACATAGGTTAATTGTTTTTACAGATTTAAACTTATAATTATAACTAAATTAAAATTAACTATAATTTAATCTAGATCCATATTAACTTAATCTCTTAAACAATAGGGAATTAAATAAACGTTATTCTTTTATAAATTTAAGAAACTAAACTCTTCTTATCATATTATGTAGAGTAGGCAAAATGATAAAGTCTCAAAAAATGAAAATGGCAGAGAAGAAAAAGAATATAAGGAAGAAGAAAAGGATAAAAGAAGACAAAAAAAAAGGATAAAGGTGATAATTCACTATTTATGTTTGCTCGATCAATAGAGAAGGAAATGAGGAAAGAAATCACTATAGTTGGTTTTCGATTAGGTGGAGGGGAATAGTGTTATGGCTAGTTCCTCGAGAGGAAGATGCAAAGCTCCATTGAAGAGACAGGGCGATTGTGCTAGGTTTTCAAGTATTTTAAATTGTAATGTAAGGCAGCTAAAGAGGGCGATAAGCGTAAGATTTGCACATCTGTTGAGGACTGAGACAACACTTGCTAGGGCAAATTGCTAGAAAGGGAGGGCTATGTGCGATCAGAAGTTCACATTTGTGGTTTAATTCGGTCTGATTCAACACTTTTTATCAGTTCATGTTTATAACTTATGATCTCTTTTAAAAGAATTTGCTCTCCAAATTTACGTTTTAGTTCCAAAGTAATTATGAGTACATTATTATCATCACTTCTTTAATTCTAAATGAACTTATGCTTTCATCAAAGCAAACTAATTAATCAAATATGAAAATAAAATCAATCTATCATTATGACAATCTAAATAGAATAATTAGATTTCGTTTGATTTTAAGTTTACATTTTTTATTAAAATCATAAAAAAATAAACTAGAAATAAAAGTAGGATCTTACTCATGTCGGCACGGTCATGACATTCATGTTCATTGTTATGGCAGGCTTTAATTTCTCATTTCCTACCTTATTTTTCTCCTCTATAATCTTGGGTGTATCTGTTTGGGTGATTAAAATAATTACTTGATTATAGTTAACCTAAACTTTTAATTTTATTATTATTAATTTTCATGTAATTATCTTATTGACTCTTTCATCAAGATTGTATTGTTTAATCCCAAACCTTGTTTTTTTATATTACTTTTGTCACGACTCGGCCCAACCCATGGGCTTGGAGTTTTACAAGGTGGGGACCAGATGGTCGGGGGATGAAAATTAAATTTTGATATTCGCATTTTTTATAACTAACGTTTAATAATCAAAAAACTAATTGAAAGAGTCACCATATAAAAAATATTTCTTAAACTTATCTTATTTTTCAGATTGTCCCCGTTTTTTATAAATATTTTTTCATTTGTTACTTTTCTTAAAATAAAAGTTTAAACTTAAAAATATCAATTTAAAATTCAATTACCCATCAACCAGTGAATACTCCTACTTCTAAATTACAGTAACACAATGAAAATAAAATAATATGCATGTCAGGTAAATTTACAGTAAAATTAATATAAGAGCATTTTACAGTTTATATGTTCAACATGATTGTACAAAATAATTCAAGACATTAGTTGTATCATACTATATAATTTTCACATCTATAATATATGTACTATATAATTTACACATCTATGTGTGTTTGTGTTTGTGTGTGTGTCTTGATGCACCATCTAAATTACATCATTTATGTTATATAACAACAAAAACAAAAACATCAAGTTTTTATCCCACTAAGTCAGGTCGGCTACATGAATCATTTTTCTCCATTGTCTATTGGGTGTCATATTTTCATTTAATTATAATAGATTAAGATCATTTAAGTGGTATCGCACATGAGAAACCCTTGCTTGCAAACGCCCCATCTCCTTCTCTACCTTATTTCTGCTTTAAAGTGCTAGCTTTACCAAAAATCGGGAGTTACAAGTCAAGAGTTATAAAGAGTGATCACTAACTCCAAACAAGAGAATAAATTGCACGGGAGTATAACGATGTATAATGATATGGCTTTTTTTTAAGATGTATGAACACTTGCCAAGTTTCCATTTGGAATTTTCAATTGTGCGCATGATTTGATTTTATTTCAAATTACTTGTATTAAATTTAAATCAAAACAAAACATTAGCCAAATATGAAATCAAATCAAATTCCCTTTATTGTAAACATACCTGATGGATTTTGTTTAGATTTCAATTTAAGATTTTTATTAAAATTATTTTAAGCGAAAAAGTTTAAATAGGTAGAATCTCATCAAAGTCGTATAATCAGTGAGCACCACATGAGAGCAAATCACACGAGAATATAAGCGATTTGCTTTGAATTCTTTTGGACTTATAGTTAAATCTAAATCAAATAAGTTGGTCAAACATAAAACTAAATCAAACTGCCATTACGAAAATACAAATTCAACCAATATGTTTGTTTTGGTTATTAAAAAATTAAAAATACATGTAAAGCCTAATTTGAGTGTTAGTGTTATAAAGAATGAACACAGACATCAAACAACAACAACAACAAGCCTTTATCCCACTAAGTGGGGTCGGTTTCTTTTTCTCCATTGTCTCGTATTGAGTTTACATAATGATTTAAATGATTTATGTCATTATTTTTCGACAAAAATTTTATGCTAGCTGTTGACTACCTAACGCAATCCTCCACTTTTTGCATCTGGATTTTGAAACCTGGTAATGGCAGTGTTAAACACAAACATCAAACAAGAGAGCAAATTACACATAATACAAGCAATCTATTGTGGTTTGTCTATCAATCAGGAGAAGCCAAAAATCAAATTGCCATTGTGACAATCTAACTGAATTGTTAGGTTTCACTTCTTGTTTAAAAACACAACTCTTTAGTCAATTTTCATTCAATTTGACTTTAAATATTAGTTTAGCCTAGCTAAGTTTGTCTATTTGTTCTAATTTGATACATCATTAATGAAACTAAGGATTTATAAAATAAATTGAAGTGTTGTGATGCCACCAAAATTAGTGAAGCATCATAAGAAGAGAGTGGACTTTTGTTTGCCTGGTATTATACCTTTTAATTTTAATGGCATCAGCGGAGCAATCTCTGACACTTAAATGCTCATAAGATGATTATCTACGGGTTTATTTCTTATTTTTCTCATTTAGTGGATAACAACATAAGATCAGATTATTGTGTTAAGATTATGGTCTTAATTTTTATCAAGAGTTTTGGAGCCATTGTGTTGTTTATAGAAGCTTTCCCTTAAAAACCTCAAGCATAGCTCCCAAAAAGCCTTTCCTCTTACATTATGGCCTTATTCTTCGTGTGTGAGTTCGCTTAACCGCGAAGTTCTATATGCATCAACATTGGTATATTCAAGATCCAAGCAGCATTAGGTGTCATATCCTTTTAGAGAGCGACATTTGTGCCATTTCTATTCCCACCATTATTGATCTAAGATATAGAAGGAACCAAGATAGCTATTTCAAAGAATCTAATAAACCCTCTTTGGGCAATGAAATTATGCAAGATAGCTACAATTTTCTATACTTTCAGTCTTACAATGCATGTTTGTTTTCTGTTTTCTATATTTCTCTTAGATTCCTTGTTTTTAAATTTTCATGAGCTTGTGAATTCTATGATGAAAAATGTTTTTTAATCTCTCTGTCTGTGCCAATCAACATGTTCATTTAAAGTTGCTTCCAAATCTGAATGCATATTACTCTGCATTCCATGAAGAAGATAAGGTGAGTTTCTTGCACTTAGAAATCAAAGAGATTGTTTCATTAAATATAAGCTGTTTGGTTTTTCTGCAAGCAGAAGACAGAAATTGGTGGGAGGGAAGCTTCAGCCACTCCACCAAAAGCACTGGCTTTCTACAACTTCATGAAATTGCCTCATGATGTTTATGTTGCTGAAGTAAATGCAATTGCTAATCAATGCAATGATGGTTGGGAGGACTGCGATGATATTATTCTTGATATGAAGCTTTGAATTTATGTTTAGGAGAAAACTAGAAACTATGAATGCTTCCTTGCTTTTATTTATATGATTGTAGTACAATTTATGATGTCATTTTTTGCTTTTTATTTTTTACTTTTTAACTTTTAGTTTATGTTGTTTATGATTTGATTTGAAGTAAATTATGTTGGACGGTGATTATCATTTTTGAAAATATTTAGAATATCTAAAAGTTATTTTTGAGTATTTTTAAAGATGAGAAATAAAAACATGTAAAAATGAAAATAAAATGGTTCAAATTCCCTACATTGAAGATTGGTTTAACATGCAGTTATGATTTTGTTACACTAAGAGATGATGGTAGGAGAAGAGGTGCAAATGAGTAGTGCAAGTGCTAGCTTTGCTCGTTAACAAGCTCACAAGCCAAGTCTGCTTATTAACAAGCTCACGAGCCGAGCTTAATAAGTCACGAGCTCAACCTTGAGCTCGTTTATTAAATAAGCTCGAGCTTGTTACAGCTCGACTCGTTGGCTCATGAGCAGGCTCGATTAGCCTGCCACTAGCTCTTTCGATACATTTTACAGTGAACTCCCATTGCCTCTTCCTTCTCCGGTGAGCTCCCATAAAAATTGAGTTTTTTGTTCGAGCTTGCCAGCCATCTCGCAAGTCGGGTGCTATCAGAACAAGTTGAGCTCGAGCTCGTCATTCAAGCTCGATTTCAAAGTTTGCGCTCGAGCTCAAATTGACTCTTTTGCACCGACCCCTACATAGGAGTGATGCATCTCCTTGCAGCAGCAGTTTTACTTGCTATAGATTAGCAAGAAGATCAAGCGGGCTTTTCTCTTTACAGGCTATCATGGATGTATAAAATAGGCAAATGTCAATAAATCCAATGTAGGATAATATTGNGACTCGTTTGCACCCCTACATAGGAGTGATGCATCTCTTTGCAGCAGTTTTACTTGCTATAGATTAGCAAGAAGATCAAGCGGGTTTTTCTCTTTACAGGCTATCATGGATGTATAAAATAGGCAAATGTCAATAAATCCAATGTAGGATAATATTGGACTATATATTCTTTAAAGTCTCAAGACGCGCCAAGAGTCTATTTCTATATTAATTAGGCTTTATATTTTAATTAAGTATGCATTAATGTTCATTAAATTATGCTAATTATTTCTTAAAAATGACTTCACCATTAGAAAACATATAATTTTAAACTTGGCAATGTCATCTATCTGCTCAAACATGTACATCCATCAATGTATATGTGCTTATGGTTAAATTAAGTCAAATTCAATAATTTTAAAATTTTCTTAATTATAAGGTAATTAAAATAGTAAAATGTTAATTAAATTAAATTATCTCTATGTATATGAAGATTAAATCATCTAGACTTACCCGACTAAAGTAATCATTTATGTACATGGAGATCCTTTACAAAGTTGGGATAACAAAATCTTGACTTGCGGGTCTATTTGGGGCAACTGTAGCTTATTAATAAGCTATTGAAAAATAATATGTTCTTCAAAAAGTTATGGTGACTATTGCATTTTTTTTAATTTTAGAAAAGCTAAACCGCTTCTATAAAATTGTCACCTCACCTAGTCAGGAACAGTGTGAAAACACTTATTTCAGCGGTTTGAAAACACAATTTTTTGAATAAAACTGTCAAAATACAATTTATCAAAACGACTCAGAGTGTGTTTTCAAAACCCAAACGGTGTGATTTGGCTTACTATAAGAATAATAAAATATAGG
>JXCR01099118.1:0-11967 GCA_002079205.1 Phalaenopsis hybrid cultivar
ACCCATGAAAGTTTATTTCTCTATTTATTTGCACTCAACCCCATGAACTACATTCTCATCCAAGAAATCAAATATGGTTCTTACCTTTTGTTGACTGAGACATTAACATTACAGATCTTACATGTTCTCACAAAAAAGGTATTAACATTTTAATTATCCAAATTAAAAAGTAAATGAAGTACAAGGTTTCAAATCAACACAACTTCATCCAACATTGAAGTCTAATAATTCACACATCTTTTTTTCAATACTTAATCACTTAAAAAAGTAAGAAAAAAGATAAAGAAAACTACTTAGAATTCATGGAGAAAACACAACGACACTTGAGTTTAAATGTAAAAATCGTGCACACAAACAAGAAATTTAAATTAAAACCAAATGTATTCACCAAGATAAACACTTATCTCAAATCCTCTCCACCAAATCTCTTGAAGTTCCTTTAAATTCTATTCATTCACTCACAATACAAACTAAGACTTAAAATAAAAGAAAATTAGCTAGCGGCGGCAGCGTAAATTACTTGGAGGGATAATGGATGTTGGTTAAGATTGGTTGTCCCTTTTCTTTATTTGATGATCCAAATATTTTTTATAAAAATCCAAAAGGTGCATTGGTGTCTCTTCAAAATGTGTCTCCATTCAATGAATCTCCTAGAAGTTGTCTCCTTTCAAAAGTCAGTTGAATGATTTTTCGTGCCCATGAACTATTTCACACTTTTGTACCAAGGGTTGCTTCAAACACCTCTTTAAAAATTTTTCCAAATTCAATTAATCATCGCATAACTATATCTAACGCTTAAGCGCGGGGTACTTGGTGCTTAGGCGTGGCTTTCTCTATATAACGGTCGCGTAAGCGCCAATCCTAGATGCTTGGCGCCTCAGTTCATTTTTGCACCTTCTTTATTTTTGCTCCAAATTTGACCCTTTTTCACTCCTTTTACCATTTTTCATCAATTTAATTTTACCTGAAAGAAAAACACACAAATAACATTCATTAAAGCGCAATATATCAAAAATAGGCATAAAAATGTGTATAAAAATTCTATATATTTAAGGTGTATCCGTAATATTGAGAAATCACCTAAAAATGCATACTTTAAATGTTCAAGAAGTAGGTTCAACTCAAGCTTAAAAGGTTTTTCAATTGATGTACAAAAAGATTTATCTTTGTTTATGATGTCAAATACTTCAAAACTTTCTCGAAAAAAAATTTGAATCTTCCTTATAAAAATCTTCACATTGATCTATTTCATTTTCTTGCACATGTTACAGCTCTTTATTTTCCAATTTCTCTTCATAAGTTGTTTTTCACTTAGATATCTTATCACCTCCATTCTATAACATTCATCATCTTTACCTTTTGTAGGGTATTTCATTGTTTTATAAATATTAAATGTAACTGTCTGATCGTTGACATGCATAGTTAAGTCTCTTTTATACACATATATTGTTGCTCTTCTTGTAGCTAGAAATGATCTACCGAAAATGATAGGTATCTCTGTATCTTCCTCTATATCTAGCATAATGAAATAATTAAGAAAGATAAATTGATCCACTTTCACTAAGACATCTTCTATAACTCTTTTAGGATAAGTTATTGAAAGATCTCCTAACTACAGAGTTACAGTGGTAGGGGATATTTTTCCTAATCCTAATATTTTAAATATTGGTAATGGCATAAGGTTCATGCTTGCACCAAAATAACAAACAACTTTCCCATAAAATTATTCTCCTATTGCACATGAAATTGTGAAGCGACCAGGATCTTTAAGATTTTCAGGAAGCTTTTTCTAAATTATAGCATTGCACTCCTCACTAAGTGCAACTGTCTTGTTCTCTTCAAACATCCTTTTTCTGTTAAGAATATCCTTTATAAACTTCACATAAATTTACATTTTTTCTAAGCTTCAGAAAATGGAATCTTAATTGTAAGCTTCTTAAAAATTTCCATTAATTTTAAAAATTGTTTATACAACTTTTGTTGACAGAGCCTCTGAGGAAATGGAGGTGCTGGATATTCCAAGTCAACTTTTATTGGAGAAATAGGTCTATCTAAACCTTTCAGAGTGTCCTCTTCAGGATCTTCAATTTATTTTCTCTCCACTTCAGTTTCTTTTTGAACTCTACCTTCCAATTCTCTTTTGCTTCTAAGTTGAACAATTTTTACTTGCTCTTTATTCTGACCTTTTAGATTTACTTTAGTATTACTAGGAAGTGTTCCTTGAGATTGATTACATAATAATTAGTTTGCTATTTTTTCTAATATTCTCAATATTTCTAATTGTGACTCCTTGAATTTGTAACTAATTTTCCATTTGTAACACCACTTCTTCAATAGACAACTTCTTCTCCTTAAATTATCAATTACCGTTAAAACCTAGAGGATAAGTTGGTCTATAATTACTATTCCCTTAGTTATTTCAATTTTCTAATTGGATTACTTGTTTGTTCCTCTATTGCTGATTATTACCACCCATAATATTATTCCATTTAAAGTTGGGATGGTTCTTTCAATGTGAGTTATAATAGTTTGAATATGGGTTATTATGCTTATTGTTTATGACATTCAATTTTTTGGTGATGCTTGAGTATTTTCCATTTCGCTTAATGAATTCTCTTTAATCATTGCAATTGGTTGAGAAAAATTCCTTCCTTGAAATTGTAGCAACTTTATTTGCTAACATGACAAAAGCATCAGTTTCATGAATATTGGCTACTTCTTGAATATTTACCCTTTCAGAAGGCCATTGAAAATTGTTTGTAGCCATTTATTTAATTAAAGCATAAGCTTCATGAAATGATTTTTACATCAATGAACCACAGCTGCGACATCGCTAATAGATCTAAGAGATCCAGCTAATCCATCGTAAAAGGTTTGAATTATTTACTAATTGTCGACACAATTTTGGGAGGGGGGTTCAATGGAAGCTATCAGTCATCATAATCGGAATCCAGTCTCTCTCTTTGGAGGGACATTTTAATTTAAATTTATATTTAATTTAAAAAAGTATGAAATCAAGATGATCTCATATCTTCCATAGTTTAAATGAGAGAGCGCTACACATTAAGCTATGTATCTATCTCAAAAGATAAAAACATGGCTTGATAGCGAGGCCCAATCAAATAAACTAAAAAATGTATGAAATATGTTTGGTCTGCAAAACAATTTTAGTATAAGCCAACAGGTTGCCCTATTTAATATGAAAAATTAAATAACGTTTATATTAAGTTGAGTTTAAAAAAGCTTCCTATAAGGGCAAACCCCTATAGTTAATTACATTTTAGATAACTGAAGTCACATCAGAAAACTCTTGATAAGAATCAAGGGATATTATCTTCAAGAACTTCAAAGGATGAGACTTTTCAAGGAGATTGGACAAAGAGGTGTGAAATTGGAATGGCTCAAATTTGGGAACATTTATTTTTGGAATCCAAAGGAAGAGAAACTCTGGGATGCCACAGATCCTGAGGACAACCTCGGTGATTTCCCAATCTACTCTATGGTTTGGTTTCAGTTTAGAGGAGAAATATTTAAGTGTTTCATTCTGCCAATTTTATTACTTAGGGCTTACATCTATGTGAAACGATCACATAAATAGCCTGAAAGATGTGAGAAATTAGGTTGTGATAAACGACAACCTTAGAATCCTAAAAAAAGTTAGGGCTTATATTGTATAGCAGAGCCATACAAAGGCTAAAAGAAAAGGTAGAAGATTTATTTCATACTAAGCAGACAACCTCAAAGTCTTATGACTCAGTTTTTTAATTCTAAGGAATGGTTTAGCTAGTGTGGACGTGTTTTTCTCTTAAGATGGCAGTGCTGCCCCTAATGCTAGCTCTAAGCTCCTCTTTGTGGCGAGTTTAAGTTTAGAAGTGTCGAATTGTAAAGATTGAGAGAAGTATCAGGTTCAAAGGTCAAGTTTTCTAATGTGTCAGGTCATGATATCAAATCAAATGTTTCCTAAGATTATGATTATTTAAACACTATGGGGAATGTTAAAGTTGATTAGAGCGAAATCGGTTAGGATGCCGTGGTTCCCTCATTTTGGTATCATTATTTTCTTTTAAATTTACTTAGCTTAAATGAGTTATGAAACCCATTTAAACCGGGGAGATCCGTTAGCAACCGTGGATTATCTCCTCTGAGGGGCTCCCGTAAATTCGAAAGGACAATTTAAGCTTAGTGAAATTTCAAAGGATTTATGGTTACCTTTGAAACAATTTACTTTAGATTTTAAAAATGTTCATTAATTTTTTGAACAATTGTTTTGATTTTTTAAGTGAATTAAGGTACTAACCCAAGCAGTTTATAGTATTTGTGGAAAATAAAATGTCATAAATTAAATAACACTAAAAAAGTGTACCTGTCATCTTCTTGGCATTTCAGCTGAAAGATTAGCTTTTGCAACATGTATATAATTTCACAGAGATTTAAATAAATTGCAAGTGTAGGTGAAGGTGTAATTTTTGAACCCTCAAACCATGACTCAGTGAGTCCCGAAAGATCTTAATGGACGATTTTAGAACAAAATATAGCAAGTTCAACTTGTCCTTCAAAATATTCAAGAGATTATAAAGTGTTCGGGGAATGACCCTGAATTGCTTTAAAGGTCCCTTGAAGTATTTGAGTTCATTTTGAACTTATAATATTGCTCTACTAATCATCCAAGGTTAAATTAAAATTACCTCATTACTCGGTAAACTTTGACATTTTAATTGTCCTGAAGACAGGATACTCAATTAATCAGTTGATATTTCACTTAAAAGTTATGTAGGTTGATGCCCCTGAGGCTAGTTTCAATCATTAAAGATCTGATACCCACCACTTAGTTTGGGGTTGATAGTGTTAATCATCAACAACATTATCTCCTAATTCCCATCAAACAAGTTTTAAAATAATGCCTAGATCACTACCAAGCCTCTTAATGAATCTAATGGGAGAAAGATTAGCAAAGGTTTAGAATTTTTAATTTAAGTTATATGGATTTTGATTAAAAGAAGTTAGATCATCATTAATTGTGGAATTGATCATAAGTAAAACATCATCTCCTTAGTTTAAGCCTGTCACTTGAGAATCATTTGATTTTGATCAACTTCAAAGCTCTGATAATTTAACTAGTTGTAATTTTATTCTTATCATGGGAAGGTGGCAAATTGGTTTCTACCGTTTCACCCATTATGTTTTAATCATCCAAACATATTCATTAAGATCAAAATTTCCCATTTTCCCATTGGTTAATCCTAAATTTTAATTAGGGAACCAAAGTCCTAAAATGACCACTTTACCCTTAGGGCTCTTCACCTCATGACTCATGAATCACCATTCAAATGACTTGAGATTTTAGAATACCCTATCCATAGATTAAATAAAGCATCAGAGGAGAAAAAAATGTGGTTTTTTAAATTTACATTTAATTTAAATAATTTATTAACTTAAAAAATAGGATTTTCAAAATTAATTTATTCAAGCAATCAAAATAAAGTTTTTAGTTTATGGGAAAAGTATTAGAGGTTCCCTTAGGTCAGAGAAAACACTTAGGCAAAATGCTATGTTTTTTTTGAATTAAATTTTAATCATTATTTCATAATTATTTAACGATTTTTATGATTTAATTTGAATGGAACACATGTTTTATTTACAAAAACTTTTTTTTATATTTTTATTAAACCCATATGAGTCTAAAGAACTCAGAGAAACAAATTTTATATTTTTTTATGATTTTTAAATTATTTATTACAATTAATTTAATGAGAAAAAATAAGTAAAATACATTTTAAGGCCTTTTTAAAAAATTATATTTAACTTAGAAAAATTATGAAAAATATTTTAATGAGTCCTAAGTGATTAGGAAATCATTAGGAATATTTTTAAATATTTTGGTATTTTTAAAATTTTTAAAATATTTTTAATCATTTTAATTCAAAATAATACTAAAAATCAAATATTTTATCAAAAAATACTTATATTTTTCCTAAGTGTATATAATTTAATATAATTTCTTTTGTATAAAAATATATTGTTTCTTAGAAAATCAACTTTAGTGCTTGAACTTAAGAACAAAATTACCAAATTTTTACAGTGGGTTAATATGATCTTTATGCACAACGTGGAATTGATTTTGTTGATTTTTTATTTATTTGTAATTTAAAAAAATTAATATAAGATATATACATCTAATCAAATGTAAGAAGTTACACAATTATTCAGACCATCATGATATTTTTCTTAAGCTTCTCTAACCACAGGAAACTTACTAAAATTTATCCCATAATTTTTGCAAGTTATATTTCAATTTATACAATTAAATTAATCTATAATAGCCATCCTAGCTTGAAAAATAGAGTTAGGAGCACAGGGATACTCTTTGTTCTTGGAAAAATCAGAGAACATTGCCCCTGTCATAAGGAATGATCCCTAAAAATTTCAAGCCTTGGTGAGCAATGTGAACCCAAAATTATAGATGTGTAAAATTAATAAAGTTGGCTCCACTTTACAGTAATACCAAAAAATTGATTTGTTATTTATGAACAAGAAATTGAAGCAATTTATGTTGGGTTTCTATGCAAGTATACATATCGTTATCAAGTAATACATAACTTTCTTTTTTAGCCCCAAATATCGATACTACGAGGAAGGTGTAAATTTGTAATGGAAATTTAAATCAGGAAATTCAAAACAATAAAGAAAATCTAGTAAACTAATTTCAAATGTTTAGGGTGCTATCCGAATTAAATTACCAACTACTAGTAAAACTATAAAGAAAAACTAAGCAATAACTACCAAACTATTATTTTTGTGATGAAGTTATCAAATATGAGAAAGCATCTTTCCCACTACAATAAGTTTTTAGTTAAATAAGAGAGATACATGGTTTTAATATGTTTTGTGTCAAATAGGAGCAGTTTTAATTCTCTACCCTCAGTCAAGTGTTATAGAGAATCGTTGGCTAATCTTAGGTTTAGTCTCTAAATCTGTAGTTAGGCTGGGAGGATACTGACTCTCACTCTAGAGATCCCACTTCCCTTCCCTTGAAGCTAACTCTTACTTTAGTTCTTAAAAACTAAGACAAAATTAGGGATTTTAGTCTGTCACCCTAGAAGCTCCAACCCTTTACCCAGTAATATATATATTTCCCTATTTATTTGCACTCAATTCCATAAATGAAACACTCCTTCATGGAATCAAATGTGATTCTCACTTTGCTCTTAATTGTTCTATTATTATTAATATTTCTATATATTTAAGATATCTTTGGGTTTCTATATATTTTAGGTGCATCAGGCTGCCACCATTGACACCACATTGGATCCTCACTAACGTGAACTAGAGGTCAGTCATCTCGTAGTTTAATTAGATAAACTACACTAAGATACAATTTAAGGTAAATGAGCCCAAAGAATATTAAAAAAACATGCAAGTCTCTCATAACGAGCAGTTGATCCAACTCAGTCCTATTAATTAACATTACGCTCTCACCAGGTAGTGTTAAAGCACTAATAAATTCTTGTACCCCATGCAATGACTAAACTCCAACATCTTCCTAAGCAATCTGTTCAACCGATAAGTCTCGAGCCGTGATAGAAGATTGTACTGCTTTAGCATTAGACAAACTCACATTCGAGCTGCCTAATCTGCCTCTGTCATCCTCCCAGTTTTTCTTCTATTGTGAACCAAGAAATAAGTTAAATTACCCCCACTTGATTCACAAATTTGTTTATTTTCCAATTCTTAGTGACTTTCTTTTTCTTTTTCACACCTTCTGAATGGTGTCGCCCCTTTGATTTCCTGAAGGAGGAAAGAAGCACTTCCCTACAGAGGAGCTCATGTGAAGGACTTTAGACGTTATTTATATAATTGACTCAAATGAAGAGATGGAGATAAAATTTGAAATGAATAAAAGTTTTTTCACACCCCATATATAAGAACATAAAAAACATAAATTCAGAGAGTTTAATTATTGAAGCATTATTTAAGAAATAAAGATATCTACTTTTTACACTAATCCTCTTATTCATGTCATTGAATTTTTTTTAAGAAGTAAGAGATTGGGGAACTAAAATATATATGTAAAATGTGTTAGTGTAGATTCTGAGGAGATCCAGTAGACAAGTAGGGATGAACTACCTAAAAAGAGGGCCCACCGACATAAGACCACGAGGCCCACTTATTTGACCATACGTAGTTATTCAAACCAAACCTAAATGCTTATTGAGCTAGAAGAAGGATAAAAAGAACAGTAGAAGGATTCATATCCAAATAAATAAATTTGAAGTGAAATAGATAAGCATCCGAGTTAACCATTACAAGAAAGCTGAGAAAAAGCCCCTACCTACCTCTCGGTAGATCTAATGCGATGAAAGAATTCTATTTCCTTAATATTACCAGCCGTCCCAAGGATGCCTTTGAGGCACCTGATGCACCCCTAATGTTTGCTACTTTTTTTGCGTGTTTTATGTCAATTTAAATCCCTAGTACAGTGCAAAAAACTTGACCTATCCGAAAATTATGCAGTAATTTAGTTTTCAAAAATATGTCCCACAACTTGTCCCAATTTATATTAAGTAGTTAACGTGTAAAATTAAAATGTTATAAAATATAGCAAATAGTTCACATAATATGGGTTCTACGCAAGTGCACGTATCACTTCAAGTAATATAAAACTTTCTAATTAAGCCCGAAATATCGATCCTACGAGGAAGCGAGGAAAGATGACCTTAGTCAAATTCTAATTTACTACTATTAGTCCTTAGTTTGGAACATCGATTAAAATGATGTTTTATCTAGCAACTACTCCTAAATGTAATGTTAATTGTAAGGATAGTAACTATTCCTCAATGTAAATATTAATTCAAAGATAACCCTTTATGGACGAATTGGTTTGGAGAATTTTGAGATGTTAAAAATTTATATTTTTATGTAGTGAATTGGATAATGTAAATGGATGATATACATTAAATATTGTATGTGCCAAATAAGAGCAATTTTAATTCTCTACCCTCACTTAAGCGTTATAGAGAAAAATTAGCTAATCTTATGTTTAGTCTCTAAATCCGTGGTTAGGCTGGGAGGATATTGGCTCTCACTTGAGAGCTCCCACTTGCCTTCCTATGAAGGCTAACTCTTGCTTTAGTTTTTAAACACTAAGACCAAATTGAGGATTTTAGTCTATCACCCTAGAATTTCCAACTTTTTTCCTAGTAATATATATATATATATATTTCCATATTTATTTGCACTTAACCCCCATGAACTTCACCATCCATGAAAGTTGAATGTGGTTCCACTTTGTTGAGAATTACACCGCCCTCTCAAGTTTTAATGCAATTACAATGGATTTTAATACTACAACGAGCCCTTATTGTAACGTAAATGAAGTGCAAGTAAAAACCAACACATTTGTAATTAAAACTTCTTCAACCATGCATCTAAATATCTTAAATATGAATCCTACTCATTTTCAAAGAAAAGTAAAAGGAAAACAAAGGCATAATCTTCTCATCCACTATTTCCAAAAAAGAAGAAAGATTAAGAGAAACATATCACAAAACACGAAGAAAACACAACGAAAAACTTTATTACATCAAAGAAAATCCAGTAGATAAGTGTCTAAGAAATCATAAAAAAATGAAAAACACAATACTTATATTTTTCCCCTTTTTAAAGAAAGATGAAAATCTCTCCCACAAAGTCTACTGTTGATATATGCAATGCTAATACATCTCCTTACAGATTCTCTTAAAATTCCCTCTTCAATCTCTCCAAAAAGGTAGAAATCTACATTTATACTCCTTTTCTAAGATCTATAAACATTCTCCACATTTTTTAACTCACACACCACTTCTTCTTACATAAAATCACTCTATTATAGTTTAGAGACAAATTTCCCAAGAGATGCGTCAAGCAACCTTCCAAAAATCATTCAAATACGTTGAATCTCGGTCATAACCGCCAAAAATTGCATCCAAGCTGTCTCGAGTGTCGTCAGAGTCGTTTTGGATGCTGTTGGTGCCATATTTTTGTCATTCTCTGAACTCGGGTGTCGTCGGCGCCGGTCTGCAGTAACTCAACCGTTTTACTCTATTTGGCTCTATTATAGCTTTATTTCGCCCCGTTTCAGTTGTGTTTCATTCATAACAGATAGAACTAAAAATAAGTATGAAAATAACCTTTCTTTAAAGTGTAATTTCATTCAAAAATATGTGAGAAATGTAAAAGAGATCAGGCATAGAAAGACATATCGAAATATGTCAAGACAAAATTTTCTTTCTTGCTCATTTTTCCTCAAAATTACACCGTTTTTGTTTCTTTTTCTCCAAAACTCCATTTTCTATTCTTGAAACCAAAAGTATACAAAATATCTTCCTTTAATATGCAATATCATTGAAAATCACCAAATATAGACATTAAAAGCATATGAAAAATTGAACCTTTTTTAGGCATATCAAAATCCCCCAAACTTAAATGTTACTTGTGCTCAAGTAACACTTTTACTACATAAAAATATGTCTTATGGTAAAAAGTTTAATTTCTAAATTTCTATAATTTTGTCTACTAAATATAATAGTATAACTTAAGAAAAATTATTAACATCTTAAGTTAAAAACTAAATGTGTAAGAATACTTAGTAATAAAGTCTAAAATTTTTGAGTCTCTATTTATTTCAAGAAGAATTGCAATTTGTCATATTAAAGTTACTTAGAATATTCATATGAAAAAGAACTTCATGAGATCTTTATTAGTAAATATGCTAATACTCAAATACAAATTTAGAAAATGTAATATAGCCTTCTTCCTCAAGTTATTTAAGTGAAGCCAATTTTTTATTAAACATCTCCTCAAGCTTCTCCTCACATAATTTTATTTTATTTTCTTTTTCTTTTTCTTTTATTTTGCTTTTAGCTTTCTTTTCCTTTTCTTTCAGGATCATTTTCAATCTTTTTTTTTCATGTGAGGATTACTATATCTGGATAGCCTTTAATGATTTTGAACTTCATTATCCTCTTCTTAAAGTTAAAAACTTTTCACATTCCTTCACTTTATAAATTCATATTAGCTTTGAAGATTTTTCATAAAGTCTCATTCTTTAATTTTTGCATGTGACTCTAATATTCTTAATACTTCAAAAATACAATTTCCTTTACTTTAAATAGAAAAAACAGTCTTATTCATTCGTACCAAACATTTTAGCTCTGGAATTAACTTTCATTATTGAAAATTTTTACTTAAGTCTACTATATATTTAGAAACACAAATTTAGTTATCTAAAGTTAGCCTCTAATACTGAAGGTCATATCAAATTAAATTTTAAAAATATAGCTAATTGAGGACAAATAAAATTTAGTTTCTTTCTTTTAAAAGAAAATTTTCTTTCCCCTCAAACTTGAATTTTAAAATATTTTGCAATTAATTTCATAAAATGTAGCAAGAAGAAAAAGTAAGAGTTGAATCTACTTAATACTACAACATTCTATCAAATTCAAATACATTCATAACCAGGATAGAATGAGTGCAAGAGAAAGTAAATTTAGCCTAAAATATGCTTGCAATAATATTAAACTAAAAGGATGTATACTCGCTTTAAAATTTAATTTTTTTTCCTATCCCCAAACTTAATTTTTAACATGTATAACATTTAATACAAAAGATGTAAGTACGAAGAAAAACAATTCAAAAAATTCTATCTTCCAAAAATTTAAAAAAAAACATCTATAATTTAGCAGGATAACAAACATTTAGAAGAAAGTAAATCTAAACTAAACATGCTTGAATGAAATTAAGCAAACAAAATTCTAACTAGTATAATAAGTATCAGCATAGTAATATAAAAATGTTCTTCAACTTCTATATTTTATTGTAACACAAACACGAACACACATGATAAATGAGGTCAATTCTTCCTTTAACACATTGCATCTCACTAACTTACTTCCAATTTCTAACAGAATCACTACATAGATATATTGAGTA